>JAPYZP010004417.1:0-5000 GCA_030522985.1 Torymus sinensis
AATGGCGTTAGATTGCAGTACTGATCTGGCTGAAGAATAGTTGATTATAAACTGATGTTTTGAATCAGTAAATAAAGGGGGAAATTCATATGGCGACTAGATTTTCATAAGTAAGCTTGAAGAATTCCAGCAATTCCAGTACGCGTCACGGGTCCTTCACTTCGAGCAGAGTGAGTGAGTGAGTGAGTGAGTGAGTGGGTGAGAGAGAGAGAGAGAGAGAGAGAGAGAGAGAGTTGAGAACCACTGACTCAGATTATGTTATGGTTGATCCTGAGAATGAAAAATGCGCGCCTGCTCAACGCGCGTAAAATTTTCGGATAGATTTTCTAAGAAACTTTGCAAAAAATTTAGAGGATAATTTGTTTTTAATATTGAACTAACCAGTTTCTCAATAATATCTTCTCAAAAATATCTCTTGACTTATTCCACTACATCCACCGATTACCTTCCTATCTACATACTTCGTATAAGTGTGAGAAAGTGCTAGGAGAGTGAAAGACAGCCATTGGCGTGAAAAAGTTTCCGAGTCTATTTCGAAGGGCTTCGTTTTTTTTGCAGGGAAAGGAAGTAAAGCGAAAGATAACATAATGCACCTCACCTTCTTTGTTGGCACTGCTCTTTATCTCTGTTGCTTTGGGCGGCGCGGAAGGTTTTGAAAATTCTGAAACAGACAGGCGATTTAATTGGCTTCCGCAGCTTCAAAAAGCACATGGAGATTTATCGGTATTTCTTGCGCAACTAATTTTGAAACAAGCGCTCCTGCGACCCGTCAAATCAGACGAGATTTATTCCCGTGATCGAGGGAAAAAATTGTCTGCGCCGCAGTGATAATGCTCTTCTTTTATTGCCGGTACGTTACATTGATTTATCGATTTTAATTCCGTGATGTACAATAAGTACTCGGTTGGGAAAATTGGATCTCCATTATAATTGACATATTTACCAAATTTAATCTTTAAACTACTTAACGATAATGAAGCCTTTTCATTTAACTTAATTTATTATATAAAATATCGTACGATCATTTAGTTATTTTTCTCACTATCTTCTGTAAGCAATTGAATTACATAAAGTTTTTGGCATCTTATTATACTCATACAAATATACAAACTTAAATGATATTCATGAATTTGAAGAATCAAATGTCATAAAATTAATTTTTTACTGTTTCAATTATTAAAAAAGGAATTCTGATTTGTATCTTTAAACTTCCTAAATAATAACTCTAAAGTCATAGATAAGTTTAAAAATAAAAAATAAAAAATGCCTGTTTTATGGCTTCTGTTTTCCTCAAATTTAATTTATTGCCATAATTTAAAAATTTATTTATACGACACTAATCTTAAAATCACAACTTTTTCACAACTTTCATTTTTCGACGCTCTTGGAATAAAATACGGTTCGAGACTATAATACGTAAGTAGATTATTTACTTCATTAGAGTCTCGCTTTGCTCGAGCGAAAAATGTCACATGAGGTAAATAATCTACTTCCGCACCCGTGTCAAAAAATACGAATTTTCAATCGTTATTTTAAAATTTAAATTTTTGATAATATACAAATGTAATTTTAAATACTGTTGAAAGTTCATAAAATTTGTATCTTTAAGAATTGAAATCTAATAATTGCATGCCAATGAAATTTGTTGCAATTTAATTTTAATTTTTTTGATAAATAATTATTTTAATATGATACAAAATTAAGTTTGATAAAGCTACATGCCAATGAATTGGCGGCAATTTTTTACTAACAATAATAGACTGGGTAGAACTATTGCATATTTTCAATTGTATATATTTTATATTTTCAATTGTATATATTTTATATTTTTTTTCATTTTTGATTTGTATACGTATATTGTTAATAAACATACGCTAAATGAAACATTCTGTCTCTTTCGATTATTAGTAAAATTGAAAAAAGTTTTTATTAAATATAACATTGTTAAAAATGAATGAAGAAAATATATTGCATACGATTTTTTTACAGATTTGAAAATTAAAGCACCTACCGTATAACCTAATGGAACCCTCGGTCTCGCCAAGAGAATTTTTACTAATACATCGGTAATTTCCGAAATCGCCTGACTCTAGATTTCTGATGGTCAGCCGCATATGAGTCCTGTAGCTGTTCTCTTCGCTGTCTGTTTTGTATTTTCCAGTCGACAATGGAACCATTGTATTATTGAACGTCCAGTAACTGATAGCTCGCGGATGGGCTTCCGTATGGCAGTCGATCGTCACGTTGGTTCCGGCTGGCGCGCCCACCAGCTGATTCGGCACCCAGATCATTGGGAAAACTGCGGAAATAAAAAAAAACGAAAATTTAATTAGATTTACTTCTCGATAACTCTTGTACTAATAGACTCTGGTAGAAAATCAAAGACTTAAACGCATCAATAAGACATTATTAAGAGTTCGCTGAGCGATAAATAATTCTGAAATAATAATTGGCGGAAAAATTTGCTAGGAACTCAATAGGATTCAACAACAGGGCTCTAAGAGCCGGTTTCTGAGGCCTCCGGCGTGATGCGCCGTATCCATGTGATGGGACCCGGTGAATCACCAATATTTTTTTGCCACATTTCCACATTTCCGCACACTAATAGACTATGCTCTTGAGGGAAACACCTACTTTGCGTACTCGTATCGTATAATAAATAAGAAGTGCAATAAATTTCAAATATCTCTATAATTTATGCCATCCCCCAAATTTCAGAACTAATTTAATCAATTTTATTTGTTATCGTGGACTAAACAAAATCGATTTTTTTTACATTTTTTTTCTCTAGAAAAAATTAAAAGCAATACTTAAAAATGTAACAAGTTCCAAATTTATACACACCAGCAAAACCAAACGCGCTGCGCGCGTATTATTTTATTTTTGAAGTTATGGATATATCATTTTTCATTACGATTTCATTTTAATTAGTTTAAATGATAGGAAAATCAGATAATTTATCAAAGCATGAATAAATTGATCTTTTTATGCTAATTTAATTTGACTATTTTCTTTTAACTAGTTGAGAGTAAAAATTCAATTTCAAAAATTCAAATGTAGCAGAAGTAGCGAATTTTTGCGCCTATTCTTTACAGACCAATCAAAATCAATCTTAAAATGCTTCACAACATCCGGTCATCGTTTTTTAAAGAGAGAATAATGATAATAATTTAAGATAAAAATTCATCTATTTAATTATTACATATAATATAATGCTAAGTATGACAATAAATTTGCTGATTTTCTTTTACTTTACTCGGCAAGTTAACATATACAGGCTAATAAATTATTGGAAATTCATTTACATTAATATCAGTAAGTGACTTATTCCATAAATTGAAATTCGATTTTGTATCAATTGCAAATTTCCTAGCAGATCAAGCGCAAACTCTCGATAACTGTATTTATCCAGTTTTCTGTGATTTAGCGTTTATGTTGTGAGTATACGCGAGAAGTATCGTACTTTTTATGAAGTCTCTTTTTTTTTTAATTTTTACTGTGTGTAATTTTATCAGTCATTTTAGGAGTAGTACGCTAATTTTTACAGAAATTTTGTTACATTGTGTCCTATGAAATACCATATGCACATCTCCAACCATGAAATTTGATGAAACAGAAATACTAATGAGCTAACTTCAATAGTAACTTTCAATTTCTGTAGTTTTAGTATTTGAAAATTGTAAAAATCTTTTTCCAACATTCAAATATATTTTTCAGTGTATATTTATTCATTCACATTGAATTTAGTTTGAATTCAATAACGAAGTGTTGTATTCAATAGTTAACAATTATGTGGGAAGCCAAATCGGTGTACGTGACTGTCGTACGAGGGTCCCCATTCTTAGTACATTCGTAGCTCACATTGGACTAACATAGATATGGGATGATCAAGATCGCAAGCTGTATATGTATGCAGCGACACGTTATGTAATGCATAAAGTTTAGGGCGCTAAATCGGGGGAAACCGTATCCCACAGATAAAGCATGTGACTAACATCTAACATCTGACGCATATCTTTTCCATAAATGGTCCATGAATTAAAAGGCAGTACTTACTAGCCTTGTATAGTTATATTTATTTCATAAGACGATTACAGTAGAAGCATGAATTGTATTCAATTACTCCAGAAGTTGTACTATAATTAAACTAACTGGATTTCAACAGGTCTTTGAGAATCGGTTTTTGATATCAAATAATGAAGCTCAGTGCTCACAATCAAAAACGGGGTCGCGTCAAATTGGATATACTTTTGATCAGGATCTCAAGAAGTAAAACATACTGAATTTTCAGCTAATTTAACTGTAAGTACTCTGTTTTTCAATTGTTTTGTGCGGGGTCCTTTATAAAGAATTTTGAATTTCATTTACATTTTCATTTCAATATATAGAATCAATATTATTAAAATTTAGTTAACTTTTGATAATTTAAAACAAAATTGAGTTTCATTAAGTTTGTAAAACGATTTTTACAATAAAAATGTATACCATTACCAGAAAAAAAATTCGACTTTTAAATAAAACCTACCCATTAATTCCTGCAAAACCAATTATTTTTTTTAATAAAATGGGTTTATTAAAAGGAAAAACTCAAGACTATATTTAATATGAAAAACTCATTTCAGTAATTTGGACCTGCCATTTTCGAAATATTTTTGTTAATTAAATTTGTTTCATTGATTTACCGCACATTTAGGTAACAAAATATTGTAAAAATCCACAAAAATTCTGCTGTTTTCACAGTATTTGTGTAGATATGGGACCCTTGGTAAAAATTGCTTAGAGTACCAGCTTTGTTTTGTAATATGTTATACTATATCTTTATATAATAAAAGTTTAAAAAAAAGGTTTCAAAGCGTTATCATGAGGCTTACTAAATTACTATTGGAGAATCAGAATTTTCTATAAGGGACTATATAGTAATTTAAGCAAGTATGCATTACGTACGTGAGAAATAAATGAAATGATGCAAATAAATGAAATGAAATAAATGAAATGAAATA
>JAPYZP010004417.1:10000-12025 GCA_030522985.1 Torymus sinensis
TTGATTTGTTGGATTTGTATACCTTTTCTATACCGTGATTCGAAATAAAAAAAAGTTGAAGGCAAGAAAATATGTTCACCTTTGCATCATGGATTTGGCTAAATCCTGAGGATGTCACTTTACAAACACAAAGACTACTTTATATCACTGACTACCACGTAAAGGCATGACAATTTTTTGTACTTTCTTCTATTTTCTTTTCTTCAAAGTCAATTTCCCGGGACTCATATGTAGAGCTGAAAAGATATTTACACCTCTACCTCAAAAAAAAAAAAAAAATGCATTTTTCTAAAAAGTGCATTTTTTAGTAAAAACTGCATAACATATGCATTTTTTATTTTTATGCCAATAACTGAGTATACCCGCGTATAGTTTACTCAATAACTTAAAAAATTCGTAAAATAGCAGCAGTTTGAAGATGAACTCGAAAAATAATATTTCAAAGTTCGGATTTTGTAAAAAAATTTTGAACATTGCCAACCAGCTGACATTTTAGTGCATTTGAAAAAAATACGATCGGTGATGTAGAAATACTCTGGCTGTTCGATTTCAAATGGATTCGGCCATATATTATAACATTCTGAATCGAAATACATTATTTTTATAACATTTCTATATGCATGGGTATGTATGTCTCTAAAAAAATTTTGCGAAAATAGATGTTAAAAATATAAATTCACTATTTTTATCAAATGTCCTTACATGTATATATGTGTGTACGTGAGTGTAGTGCGTGTGTTTATGTGTGCGTGCGTGCATGCGTGCCAGACTGGCGACTGCCAGCACTGCGTGCGCGCGCGCACGTGTGTATGTGTGTATGTATGTGAGTGTCTGTTGTTTATTTGTTTTCGATATCAAAAGTGATAGTGTAATATGTGAAGATTCATTTTTTATATTTCTTGTTTCAAATTATAATTTTAAAGTATTGATTTGAAATACAGGTTATTTAGTACTATCACGGATTTTTATAAGTTAATATTATAATCAATTAATATGTTATGAATATATTTACAAGCTATAGTCAGTTTTGAATTACGTATAAAAACTCAATAAAAGGACAGGTAGATTTCAGTAGTACATTTTGGTTAGGTGCACGGTTTGTATGAGGCGATTTCTTATAAGAGGCCGAATCCATCTCAAATCAGGTAGCCTGTGTATGCCTATGACGCCGATTATTTTGGAATAAAAATATTTATGTTCTTCTTCAAAAATAATTTGACATGTATTTGTTTTATTTTTTTTGTTTTGTTGCATCAAAATAGCATGTGTCAGCGATGGCGAAATATTCCCAGAAAATTCTTAGTTAGAAATAAAATGTTCAATGTCATTTTATTCGTCCGAAAGTACTTTTCATTTAATTTTTTTGTCCTACCGATCAAAAATTTGAGATCCTTTTGGTTTACTAAGACATGCACAACAACGAAACAGTTTTGTGGCACGACGTAAATACTATACAAACGTAACGAACGGCTAGAATAAATGGAAAATATGCCTTGTAGTGATAATTCAAGAAATAAACAATCGACAGAAAGACCAGAATATACTCTTTTACAATTGAAATTACGCTTTTACAATAATAATAATAATAATAACAATAATAATAATATTAACTTTTAAGATTTGTTATTAATATAATTAGATATCACTTTTAAGAATTTTTAAACATGCTTTAAATTTTTTTATTTTTTTAAACATGCTTTAAACTTATTACCTAGGATTTCTGCCTGTAGTTAGCTGATAATATACATCTAGTTCTTGCATACATTTTATTAATGGTGGAACCCTAATTTATTGGTTGCTGCAGGTTTATTTTTCAACAAGTGAACGAAAGGACTTGAAATTTCAGGTGAGCATAATTTTTTATATTGCTCACAACTTTTGTTTGCTACTTTTTTAAAAAAAGGTTTAGAAAAAAAATAAAATAAAATTACAGAATTTTTTATAAAATCTACTAAAAAATCAGTTTTTTCATGAAAAATAAATATTAAAAATGAGTTTTTAGGAAAAGTAGCAAACAAAAGCTGT
>JAPYZP010004418.1:0-11121 GCA_030522985.1 Torymus sinensis
GGTTGTTCCGCTGTCGGCCGTTGCGCTCCATGACGCAATAGTTCCGGGACTTGTTTGTCGCCCTGCTAACTGCTGTACTGTTCTCGGAATTGTTTTCGCCCGTGCACTCTACCTCTTCGGGTAAACGATTCCTGGAGTTGTTTGCGCTCTTCTGGTTCGTTCACTAATGGCTTTCGGGAAATGCAATTGGCCGCTGATTACTGCTCTGTTCATTCGCTGATGGATTCTAGGAATCGCTGATTGCCGTCCTGCTCACTTGTTAATGAATTCGGGAAATTGCGGTTGGCTGTTGTCCTGCCGACTGTCCTGTAAAATAGAGCTTTCCCTACCTGAGCGAGCTTTTCCCTAGCTAACTAAGTAACCCTAATTAATTATTGTGTATTATTTGCTAACCAATTAACATTATGATTTATTATAATTATTTGTTGAGGCTGTCTTTTAAATTATTATCCCCTCGTTAAGTTGCTTAATTGATTATGTTATTTACTTCCTGGAACGGTGTGAATTCTGTTATTATTGCAGAGCGACCCTTAAACTCGACGACAGTCATCCGCGCGAACGCAGTTCATAACAATAGACATTATAGTGAACGAGAAAAGCAAACTCATAAGTCATAACAAAACTGTGACTAAAAATTTTTTCAAAATATATTGCTAAATCGCAATCATTAGACTAAAAATTTTTTCAAAATATATTGCTAAATCGCAATCATTAGAGAACGTGGCCTGGAGCCGATACATATATAAGGAAAACTAAAATACCAATTATTATGTATATCTTCAATTTAGAAAAAATAAAATATGTATGTTCAATAAAGATGTAGTTAATATGAACCTTTTGAAAACGGAATATTTAATACATGCAAAATGGCTGAAAATCTAGAACATTGTGTCAAACTTTTGCAAGATAATGAGGAGAAAGTGAGAATAGAAGCCCAGCAAATGCTTTTAAAAATATGTAATAATATAATGAAATATCCTAAAGAACAACGCTATAGGAAACTCTATTTGTCCAATGCTATTGTTTCTAGCAAACTCTTACCTGCAGCAGGTGCCATTGTGTGCCTTTTTGAAGCAGGTTTTATAGAGGTATTTTTATTTATTAAACCTATAATTTTACATCTTCAAAAAAATTCAAAATATATATTTTCATCCCTCTAAAATTTATTAGGATACAGATGGATTTTTATTGCCAATGAATTCATCTCTCGAAGGTATTAAAAAATTGTACGATCTTCTAAACAATATATTGCAATCTATAAATAAACAGCAGATATGGAGTACATTATCAAATCAACAAAAAACATCAACTGCAGTTCAAGAGCAAGAGTACAAAAAACAAAGTTTTATTCAGCAATTATTGAAACATTTTCATGATATTTTGAAATATGAGGATAAAAGTCTACAAAACAAAGTTAAATCTGTGATACCTCTTGAAAAGTTACAAATTTCGGCCATGGAAAGATTACGAAAAATACAAAGGTAAGTACAAAATATAGAAATAATAAATTAGGTACTCTGAGTTCTGTGTACACTTTCAATACAGTTGTTGACACTCCGTGTGTAAAGTACTACTTTTCACACTTAGGTTGGCAAGCATGTGCTAAAAGAGCACTTTACGTACGCTGTGTCAAAAAATAATGTTTGATACAGATGGTAAAAATGATTCTCATATGAGTCTGATTGTCACCCTTGCTTCATTTGAGAAACAAACTTGCACTTGTGCAAGAATCATTTTTATCGTACTTTTATCGAAAAGTACTATTGATGTTTTTTTTTCAAATTAAATTTTGGATAGAATAACTAGGTCGTGGTATCTGTATTTTGTGCAAACAACAAATTAAATAAAATCATATATAACTTGTTTTTACCCAGAGAATGAGCTGTGAAGAGTTAGAAATTTTATTACTATATTATTATTCAGTAAGAACAGGAACTATCGTTTTTATTTTATTCCAAATTTCAAAATACCTGTATGATGTCAAAATGAAGACAAATAAGTGAAAATATTTTTTCATGACAATATTTTAGTATACATTTATATTATTTTGTATTAAAATATGACTTAAAATCAAGTAAAACTACTTGTGTGTAAATTTGAACACTTTAGCAGAACACACATTAAAAATTTTATAAAATAACTAAATCATAGTAATGCAAATATGTTAATTTTTTATATTGTCATGTATAATTTAATATTCTATATTTATTGCAGAAATATGAAAATAAAAAATGTAGAAAATGATGTTGTATTTGAAGATTTATTGTTAAGTGAATTACTAAGATGGTTTAAATTTGATTTCTTTAAGTGGGTTGACAGTCCTACTTGCTCGAATTGTATGGGAGAATGTTCATTTGATCGACAAATTGTTTCTTCTGACAGCAAAATATCTAGGATTGAAATTCACAAGTAATATTTTTGAAACTTATAATTGTATCTATCATACTCATTTCATTAAACATTTTGCAAGGCATCAATTTTTATGTCTTAGGTGTAAAAACTGTGGATATGAAAATAAGTTTCCTCGATACACAGATCCAGAAACTTTGTTGTACACAAGAAAAGGTAGATGTGGTGAATGGGCTAATTGCTTTACTTTAATATGCCGTACAGTTGGTTTTGATGTACGACTTGTTTATGATCAAACAGATCATGTTTGGACAGAGGTTAGTTATATTGAAATATAGAAATATAGGATAAAAACATGACAAATATCCCTAATGATGAAGTAACCAAATGTGATACTTAGGTTTGGTCAAGTGTCCACAATAGATGGATCCATACAGATGCCTGTGAAAATGTGATGGATCAACCATTATTGTATGAAAAAGGCTGGGGTAAAAAACTGACATATGTTATAGCTTTTTCAAAAGATGAAATACAAGATGTTACTTGGAGATATACTCACAATTATGATGATGTCATTAACCGCAGAAAAATTTTTCCTTCTGAAGAAACATTAACATTACTTATTAGTAAATTAAATTTTAAACGTCAAAATAGTAATGAATATAGTAAATCTAGAAAAAAATTTGTTTTGAAACGAAGTGTAATAGAGCTTGCAGAACTAATAACTGCACCACCAGGTTGTAAAAAAATTTCGGAAATACTAAATGATGAAAAAAATTATAATGAAAGAATATCTGGATCTATATCATGGAGAATATCTAGGGGTGAAAGGTAAGTGAAATATTTTTTATTTATTTAACTTTTGATTTTATTATAAAATAACAAAAATATTTTACAGAAATTAAATTGTAAACTAATGCAATGAAACAGTCCAAAAGGAATTGAAAACTTTCAATACACTTATAGACGTTATCCAGACTGGATGAAATCTATAAGTTTTTGTGAGCTCCAATTGTACAGCATACTTATACTCTGTCTTGTAAAGGCTCAAATACTGAGACAACCATGCAACTCGCATATATACTATTATTAGTAATTCTCATATAAAGATTTTAAAAGTCTTATAAAAAAAATTGGTATAGTAGTAACATTAAACATTTAAGAGGTAAATATTTTCAAAGGAAGAACAGCATTAGAAAATAGTGTATTTAGTAAACATATTGAAAAGAGTAAGTAGTTCGTGAATAATTTAAACTTTTGCTATATGAAACAGCAATCAAATGCATGTAGATATTGAGAATTTAAAAGTAAAAACTACAACTATTGAAAGGGTGCGACGCTAAAACTATTGCCAATGGAGTAAATTTCACAGTTTTGAGGCAACATGAAATATATATACCCTGACCGAAAGTACCAACTTTGCTCTCGGCTCAATAACGCGAATGCCGTATTTTCCACCCGGGTATGGTGAAATAGTACATGATATAACAAGGGAGTAAAGTCTCGGATTATTTTCACTCGTAGAAATAATCTTCGACTTTACTCCTGTGTTACATACAGTACTTTATTCCAAACTCCACGCTGGTCACTTTATAGAATTGAAAAGTTATTTTGTATTTATGTTATAATTTTGTTAGTTTTAACCAAATTCAGCATAAAATTAGACTATGTTAAACTCCCGCATTTATTTTATTCGCGCATATGCGGAAATGTAAAAGAGGGAATCCGACGCCACTTTTGCCTCGCTTTTCAGGCTATAAAGTGACACCATTGTAAGTAGTGGAGATGGGAATAAAATAGTATGCGCAACACGGGAGGAAAATTGGCCAGCCCACAGCTCGTATTTACCACCTTTGCCATCGACTCGGATGGCACAATTCATAGGTACTGTGGAATGCCCAAGTTTTTTCCTCGCTAGATGCGTAATATACTATGTAGTGATAAAATTATATTATATGTTATTATGTAAAAGTTAAAAAATGTATTTTAAAATATTAAGAAAAAATAAAAATTTATATTTCAAAATCAACTTATTTTTATACAAAGATTGTGCATATGTAAAAAGCACACATACTCATTTAATGATAGTTAAATTGCAGGATTTATTTCATTATTAATTGTAACTCTTCAAATAATTAACATTAATTAGTGTTGTGATTATTAATCAGCTTGAAAATATTCAAACACTTACACTAATAAATTTAAAAATTATATAACAAATTATATAACAATCATTATAAAAACTGATTACTAATTACATATTTAGAAGTCAATATAATAGGTAATTTGATTACCTATTCGAAACTGTTGCAAGTCTCATTTGTTATATTTAAGGAACACCAAAAGTACCATTTAAAAAGTATTTTAAAAAATAGACAATGGCACATTAATAATATTAATACTCGTTAACTAAATCCCTAATATCTTTGCAAAGTTTGGCAAAGTCTGGGCGTTGATGGCTATGAAGGTGCCAGCAAGGATATATTACTTTTACATATACTTCTTGAGGGCATGTAGGTGGACAAGGCAGTCGTGCTCCACTTTCTAATGCTTTCAGTAAATCTGCACTACCTTCTTCTTCCAGTGTATTAATACCTTTTCCTGATTCCCCACCATTGTTTGCAGCACTAGTACCAAACTCTGGTAATTTAGGGTCTTCCCCAAAACTAAAAGTCTCGTACATGGTTACACCATATGACCACACATCAGATCTGGGTGAAAATTTTCCATCTCTAAGACTTTCTGGTGCATACCTTAATATTTTCAAGTTTATATTGTATAAATAAACATAATTTAATACATAATCAAATTATTTAAAGAATTTACTATGTATACCATTTGATGGGAAGATCTCTGTTAGTCTGAAGTATGTAATAATCATTTTTTCCTGTTACTTGTGCAAGACCAAAATCACTAATTTTTACTCTATTATCTTCAGCAACAAGAATATTTCTTGCAGCAAGATCACGATGAACTATGCTTTTCTGTCCCAGGTAGTCCATTCCAGTAGCAATATCAAGAGCAAATCCTAGCAATCGTTTATGAGTAAGACTCTCACGATGTATTGCTAAATAACTTTGCAATGACCCATGTTTGACAAATTCCATAACTAAACAAACTTCTGGCTCCGAAATTACACCCAAAATTTCAACAACGTTTGGATGTTTTAATGTCTAAAATAGTTGATTTGGTATTTTTTAATTCATATGATGACGAATAATTATGTTTATTAATAAAGATAATTAATTTACCTTCATTATATCTATTTCTCGTTCAAAATCACGCAAATCTGCTTCAAGGGCACGCATTTTTAATTTTTTAACTGCAACTTGTTGAGGTTCAATATCTTTTCCACCATCCCTTTCCAAAGTACCAAGATATACTTCTCCATAAAAACCTTGTCCTATACGACCTTGTAAAATAACATTACAATCTGCATCTAATTCAAAAATACTTTGCATTTGTCCCAATAAACCACTATCATTGTCATATCCTTCGTCACCAGTATTATCACAGCTACCACTTGTTTTTGCCCACCAACCCAAGTAAGTCGCAAGAACATCATCAGTGTCTTGAAAGGGTATTCCACTCCATTCAGCTTGACTAAATGCTTAGGTAGAAATATTTTACAGAATTAATATTATATTCTAAATTTGCAGATGCTATTTACAGCTAATAAATAGTATTTTTATAAAATTTATAAGTTGAGAAACATTAAAATAGTATACATTACGCAACTAGTGCACGAAACAGGTGATTCATCTCGATTACATACCGATTTAAATATTAATATCAATAAATAAATAATTAATATAAAAAAACAAGTGAGAGAATATTAAAAAAGTAAATAATAAATATGTAATAACAACAAACATAGTATCCAACTCAAATGTAAATTTCATGTAAAAACTAAAACGCATCGTCTTTTTTTCTAGCATTCTCCCGCGGTTTCTCGCGGCAAGGCACTCGAATTTTCGGAAAGTGAATATGAACTGCTATGTTTTGTTGTTTGTTCAGAATCTAGAGAGCGTGTCTGTAAACCAGCGCCTTTCTACGTATAGGATAAGAAAATTTCAAAGAGGAGAAAACCGAGGCACTGTGTTAGCAATTTTTCAGGCAGCGGATGGAAAAGAGGTCTAAAAGTGGAAAAACAATAGTTTAAAAATCATAGTTACCATTAGTATTATCTTCAGAATCATCCCATGGTAAACTTGTACGATCTGTAAATAGACTACTAGCTCTTGATTCACAATCAGAAGATGAATTTTGTTCAGTAACTTCACTGAAGTCATCATCTACAAGCTCTGAGTCATTAGTTCTCTTTGGGAATGCTATAGCATATGCGTGACTTCTTCGTGAATTATATACTTGATATTTAATTTGATTAATATCTCGCATTATAGCTTGTGGTTGTTTTCTGGAACCTCCAATTTCACCCCAACAATCAGTCATAAGCTTATAAACCTCAGAAGGACAACCATTTGGCATTGGAAGTCTCTTACCAGTTGCATAAAACTATTAATAAGAAACAAACAATATTAAAAACCTCTATTGTTAAAGAAATACAAAATAGTATATTATGCACCAAGGACGCAAAATGTATCATTCTTGGCAAGTGTGACCTTTGGGGCCGAGCGGAACCTTTGGTTGCACTCGGTGGAATATTACAGCTTGCATCCGTGGTAGCATATAATATTTTTTTGTTCAAAGGTCTCAAAATGAGTATTTCGCGGCCCGTCGTCTTGCGGCCTTCGGACAAAAAAAATACTATATGCTACCACGAACGGAAAATGTATCATTCTCCCGCGTGCGACCAAAGGTGACACTCGCCGAGAATGATACATTTCGCGTCCTTGGTGTATAATATACTAATTTATTATAAAAACCTTTCTAATGGTATCAGGGTCATTTTGAGATGGTAATATTGTTCCTCGTGAGAAGATTTCCCAAAGAGTTGTGGCAACAGCCCAGACGTCAGCTTGAATGCTACGTCTAGCTAAATCAGGATTCGCATAACATTCAGGTGGCAACCAGTGAACACTAATAAATTAAATAATTTGATGAATAAATAAGATAATTGATACAGCTTAATTTTGAAAATGAGAATAAAAAGATCTACATACTCTGCTGGTTTGTAACTGAATATTCCAGAATCAGCTAATTTTACTATAAAACTGTTATCTGTATGTGTATGTACTAATAACTTTCGACATCTAATGTTTCCATGCACCACACCATTTTCTTCCTAAACATAGTAAATTATAAATTTGTATTATTATTATTAATTATATATATATATAAAAACAATAGAATATTTATATCATTTGAGTTTAAAATTTTTTAAGCTTACCAGATGCCACACAGCAGTAGCAAGACATGCAGCAGCTTCAACCATATCAACTGTCTTGATAGTTTGTGGGGAGTTATTACGCAAGTAAGCATCAAGAGGTCCTAATTTTACAAGTTCTAATAACATACCTACAGCTGGTGCAAGTGTTACACCATATAATCTATTTAAAATAAAGACATTTAGACCAATTTATAAATGTCAATTTATTTGATTTATTTTCGACTCCACTATAAGGGCTACTTTAGACTTGAAAAGCAGGACAAAAGTAGTATTTGATTCCCTCTCATACTTCATTTCTCTCATAACAGAGAATAAATTTAAAGTAACTAGCAACAGCCAGCACCACAGCATATTTAAAAACGTTGTCTTATGTAGTCCTGCTTTACAAAGTAAACAAAGTAACGACAGTTTTGAGTCGAGAATAAAGTTCTACATGCAACACGGAAGTAAAGTTAATAAATAAAATAAATAAATTATTCCCTTGGTTAGATTTACTATCAAAGTGAAGTGAGTAATGTGTATTATTGATATGATAAAATGATGTACCTCACAAGAGCGCTGGATCTTAATTGACCCCATTTTTGTGCTAATTTTAAAAATTCTTTTGTATGCAGTCCTTCATCTTCTCTTAATAACTTAATGGCTGTCTCCAATCTTTTGCCTTTGGTAACACGCCACATAGCTCTATAAAGAGTTGTTGCTGGACCACCACAAGAGGATGAATTTGCTCGTATCTGACTTTCTTTACTTTTTGGAAATGGCTGAGCTTTATAAACCTGTAATTCATGAGGTGATATACAACATGGTCTTCCTTCAAGTACTCCAGCAATGATTTCTTCATCAGCTGCTACATCACTTCCCAATCCTTCTGGAGCGCATATTAACAATGGAGACTTATCTAAACATAAAATTTTTTTCAAAAATTCAAATAAGATAACAATGAAATATTTACATAATTCATAACAAAATTAAATATCTCAAAAGGTAATGAACCATATTCTGAAGGAGGTAAACATTCATTAAGATATAATGAACTTTCAGGATCTTGATGAGCAGTAATCAATTGTGCAATAGATTTGAATCTTTGCATAGATTCTGATAGTGCAAAATCTTCAGGTCCAAGTTTTTCAATTCTTCTTGTTCTTGGTTTTGAATCTTTTCCACAGGCATCCAAATAAAATGCATCATATTTTGATTCACTTTCACGTAAAATAAATGTTCCTGGTCTATTAGCTCTTTTTTCTTCCAGTTTTGAATAAGAAAATTCCCCTCTGTAAGATTTTGAAAATATCAATTTTTTAAAATTATATTAATTAATCATAAACTTTTTATTTCAAATTTACCCAACAGGTCCATGACATTTTAATCTATGTAAATATTCTAGACTAGGTGTAACAGCATCACCACAAAGATTAAACGTCCACTTTATAGATAGACGGTAATATCCATCAAGAGTAGAAACAAATGACATTAACAGTGAATTTGAATTAAATTTAAGATATGATGGAATTCCATTTTTCCTGGATACTTCAACAGTATTATCTTGCCTATTAAAAAATATTTTAAATATTGTAAAATAATTTATATTAATTATATAACAAATTTTTCTTATAAATTATCTCTAATAAACTACCTAATAGAAACAAAACAAAGATCTTCAATGGCACATAATGATCTCCAATTACTATTATGTTCATCTATTGAGCAATATTTTATCTCTGAAACATTTATTCTCAGTAGCACACGAAGTGGGAGATTGGGCAATCCCTTATCCATTAATGCTTTAAATTCTTCACATAAATAATTTGGAGCCATGGTTTCAAATTGATTAAGATACTGTTCTTTAACAAATGATGCATCATGGCCTGATATGCGAGCCAAAGCATTATGAATAGGTTTTTTAATAAAAAAAGAGTGCCTCTTAATACATTCTTTTGGAATATATTTCTTGTATTCCGATTCAATTATTTCACGTGTTATATCTTTCTCCAACATAACCCTAAAAATTTGAAAGTCGTAAAAATATTATACTTACTGCTCTAATCACACAAATGTAATGTATCAAAGCATCAAAATATATGTTTGTCAATAAATACCTGTACATATCAGAAACACCTAGTCCAATGAGTTCTCGCTTATGTTTCTCGTAGACTATATCTGGAACTTTATTTTCTAAAACATCACCTCTTGCTTGTTGAAAATAGTAATCATATGCTTTTGGATCAATTTGTTTTAATCGATGAAGACTTGAAGGTTTAAACCTTAGTCGAAAGTCAAGTTTATATTTTTCTTTACCATCAAATTTATATGCAGAATGGTACCAATACTTCATTGAACGATTTCTTAGTGAAAAAAGATGTCGAGCAACAGGCCCGATTCCAAATTGTCTACATATCTATAGAAATGAATAATTTGATAAATAAAATATGTTATTTATTAATAATTTTAAGCATTTTTTAACTATGCATAATAAAAATACTAACCTTAATACATAAATCCTCAGCTGTTGATCCAGAGGCATAAGCAACATTAATTATTTTTACTTCTGTAGCTACATTGACTATTGCTATTTTATCTTCCTCCATTTTAAATATTACTATAATTATAGATCTTCTCAAATGCTTTTAACTATTTAAATATTACTCTTACTTGTTTACTATTTGACATATTGATCATTATAAAGAATCTCAAATTTTCAATGCATGTCTGGTGATTGTAATTTTTTAATCAGTTGTATTAAACATTGAATTTTAAGTAATTTTAAATTTTAAATAAACGTAATAAGGTTAAAAATTATGTCTCGTCAAGTATTTATGTATTTTATAATATTTAATTTAATAGTTTATAGATATTTAGTTAGTATAGTTTAATATTAGTTTTATACATATTTTAGTGGACTAATATCAAGTCAGGTGACAGGTCACAGGACTAAGCAACAGGAGGCAGGAGGCCAGAACTCTAGGAGCCTCTTTTCTTTTTTTTTTTACTCCTTATCTGCCGACTGCCACAGGCTATGTACTCAAGGAGTCTCTTTAATTGTTGTAAAGGTTTCTGTTTTGTTTTGTTATGACCCAACCTTAGAGCATATACTATGTTATGAACTGCGTTCGCGAGAGCGAGTAGCGCATTATTTAGGGTCACTCTACAATGGTAAATTCCGAATGTTAAATGAAATAAATAATTAATTAAATAAAAACGTATCCCGATAATTAATAAACAATAAATAATCAATTCATTTAGTTAATTAGGTAGATAATTCTAATCCATATCAAAGATAGTAAACGGGTTTTGTAATAAATGCTAATTCCATGCTTCATTAACTGAATAATAATCCGGAAATCGACAATTGATAATTAATATTGAAATAACAAAAATAACAATTATTGTAATTAATAATTAAATTAACGAAAGCTCGCTCAGGG
>JAPYZP010004419.1:0-10273 GCA_030522985.1 Torymus sinensis
ATCAAAACAATTACATAAGCATTCGTAATTCAAAAGTCCAGACAAAAAAAGTACATTAATATTAGTCTTGTATTAAAACACGAGACGGCCTTTTTTTACTCTAATACACTCGGAGCTCACATATACGTGCCCGGCAAGATTAATTATCCGTTACAAAATACGATTTTTTTCCGGCAAAAGAAAGCTGCTGACAAGTATATTTATAATGCCGCGCGAGTACTTTCCTGTTTTGGTACACATTTGACTTCAAATCGAGCTACAAACAAAACAAAAGGAAAACTTCCCTCTAACTTAATCAATTCGCCACTCTATAATCATCCGCTTAAAAATTCAGTCCCGCCGTCAATTAAAAAAAGAAAAACAAATCGTTCCTTCAATCGCGATCGCACGATATAAGTATACCTAAAAAAAAAAGGAATATCACACGTTCGCGCGGCCTTTGACGCAAATCAACCTTGAGACGCGGTTATGCGACCGCGCACGCGGCGAGAAAAAATCTTTACTTTTCAAAACCCCGCGATCGTGTTTCGCAATTTCGAAAAAAAGGTTGGCGGGATAGATTGATCAATTTTTTTTCGGCGCCACTATTGCGAGTTGAGCAACGACAGGATATCTATCTCTATATTATATGATATATGCGTGGCTGTATATAAACTCTCTTTTGTCTTCGTTCGCAGGTCGCGCTGGTGAATGTCGTCCACATTAAGGATAGCGTCTGCACGCTGCCGACCTCGATTCTCGCCCAGTATCTGAAACAGGCTAACGGGCAGTTGTCCTGCCTCAAGGTGAGCCTCATCCCGTTATTATATCGAGCATGTATATATATTTCCAGATATATACACGTTTATGCCTTCTTCTTTCCTGCGGTTAATGCTTGTGCGATAACTATGCTTTTATACTATACGCTTATAATTCGTATATCCGTTAGTGTATTAACGGGTCTGTTTGTATTATCATTATAAAAGTAACGTATTATTATTTGCACTTTATCCGACAAGCTACGTATTATAAAAAAAAAAGAAGAAATTGTACGGTAAGATGAGTTTCAAGAACCGCTGAATATTTCGCAACGAACGTGTATAACCGTAGTTTTATGGAATGGCCATTGTGAGAATCGGCCGATGTTGCAATAATAATTTCAATAGACGCGTATATAAAATCCCAGGCATTTTAGTAATCGGAATATCGAGAACTGCAATAAGACCGCACCACCGCCGATTATATTTTACCGCACGAGTCAATTTAATTATACGAAAATTCGCGCGGTGAGGCAATACGCCCACCCCCCTCCTTTTTCCTGATTAATCCACGTCGCGTGCAAGCGAACTTTTCTATTTCCTCACGCACGCACACTCCGTGGGCACTTACTGCACTGCAGTGTGGAAGTCGCGACGGCAAGAAAAGCGGAAACTGCTCTCTCGACCCATTAGCAAAGTTAATCCGGGGAATTGCGGCGCACTTCGATTCGCGAACGAACAGCCGAACTATATATATGAAATATAAAAGTTCGCGCGCGCGCGGGAGAGAGAAATTATTCGCCCGTGGATATAAAAGCCCCCCTTTCTCGCCAGTTTCGCTCGGGGACAATCCTACGCAGTAAGTATATATAGGTATACATATACGTATACGTACGCGACGCGACGGCTCGTTAGTTAGGTTGACAGTGTGTGTGTGCGCGCGCGCTTCAAAAAGAAAGAAAACAAAAACTCGCTCGTTTCGTAAAGTGATGATTTCCAAGTTGGGAAAGGCTAATACAGAGAGGAGACACGCGGCGAACTTTCGGCCTGTTGCGGCTGTGAGAGAGAGAGAGAGAGAGCTAGGTGGTAATTGCCTCGCGAACGACGCGAAGCATAACGTAACAATCGCCATAGTTCCTTTCTCTCTCATGCACTTGCTGCAGTGGCTGCACGTCTCGCGCTTATCTTCTCAAGCGGTTTTCTCGTACGAGATTTGCCGGTGTTATTTTTTTTTCGTTATATATCGCTTTTATATTCTCATCTGTTCTGTTTTAGGAGTATTAAGTATAATATTATTTGGTATTACGATTATTTTTGTATATACAATGGCCTTAAAAATCATGTCATTAGAATTACTTAGATACGGAACTAGATTTAAAATTTCAATAGCGGTTTTTTTATAATAGAGTTGCGAACATATACTTTGTTGAGAAGGTCCTTATATAAATTCCGGGATAGATACACTGATTGATATATTATATCATAAATATGTATATGTTGACAGTTAAATCCGTCGTCCTCCAATCTCTATTTACACCTGTTTCACAACCTACTCTACCTTGACTATTAAACACCATACTAAACTTCAAGCTAATCCTCATTAATGATTAAACTTCCGCAGCAACTCTACCTGGCCACCGGCAACTCGACGAACTACGACGAGATGGGCGTGAGCTCTGGCCTCGGACCTGCCCTCGCCCTCGCCGAGCCGTGCCCGAACAACGGGGGCAACTCGCGGGACGCCCTCGTGGCCAGCGGCGCCGGCGACAACGAGGGCTCGCTCTGGAACAGCGCGGGCGAGCAGCTCTGCGTCGTCTGCCAGTACTTCCCGCTCTCGCGCGCTCTGCTGCCCTGCCGACACACCTGCATCTGCGCCTCCTGCTTCGGCAAGCTCGACCGCTGCCCCATGTGCCGCAGCCCCATCAAGAGCTACTTCTGCATCCGCGGCGAGGAGTACATGCCACCGGAGAAGGAGCTCAACCCGTGCAAGCAGCGCGGCAGGCCCCAGCACGGGCCGTCGCACTGGCTGCACGACTGGAACGACAGGTTGACGGATTTCCTCGGGTTCACGCGGTAGAGGGAGTTGATGATGGAGGCAGCCGATGGAACAGCCGGGGCGAGTGATGATGACGGGAGTCTTTTTTTGGTGTGAAGGATGGGAGCGTGAGAGAAGCCGGAGGGCTGGGGGGAGCTGACCGATGGGACAGTTTTATATTGATGACGGGGGAAATTTTGTTGTTTTTTTTTTTTGTTGCCAAGAGTGCGAGAGAGATTGGTTTTGGTCGAGGACGATATATTCGGGAGGACGATGGTTTTTATTTTCAGACGCTCTCGTTTGTACTAGTGGAACTACCATAGTTTTGGAAATTTTTAGTCGGGAAATAATTATTTTTGCCATCTTTTTGGTACAGCTGAAAAACTATCTCTTTAAATTTACGCTTCTGTAAGAATATTTGGAAAATCGAAGACTTGGTTTTGACTATTATACGAAATTCTGACAGTTTTGTGACTCTTGCTTGAATCTTTTCTGCGATTAATTTTTGTAAACTTGACTGGTGAATCTAAGACGATTATTATTATGTATTTTATTAGACTTTACAGTGCAATTCATAAGTCATTGTGAACTTTGTCCTCGACCAGAACTTTGTATGGAGTAATTTATTTCTTTAGGTGATTTAAAAAGAAAAAGTTTAAACCGTCATCAATGAAAACCACATTCTATCGATAAGGCCATTCTGCCCCTACACGTCGAAGATAACTTTATCGTCAGCGCTTGATTTTACAAATCACTGTACGTCTCGACGACCTGATCTTCGGCTTAATGAAGGTATTCGAGAACTTTTGTAAATCGATTGCTTCTCATCATCTATTGACCAGAGAAACTCTACGATTGATATCGACCTTTGACTATTATTTGTGAAAAAAAAAAAGAAATTCATCATTCTTCAGCAAGAATTTGGGACTTTTGCGAAAACGCATTTTGGTTATCGCGAGCTCGCGCACGAATGAAGAAGTGCTCTCGCGCAATCTTAATGCTGACTATCCGTACCACTGACTTCGATTAATTTTTCTTTTTTGACTTTGGCTTACGTCGTTTTGTATATCGTCACAGACTGGGACTTGCCAATGCCATTCCTTGTTTGTAAGGACTCATCAAAGTGGTGATTGACAAGACTTTTGTTTTTAACGTTTTTTATTAGAAATGTATAAATGATAACCGTCCGTAAAGTATTTCAACGAAGAGCGAAATTGTTAGGTTTTTCTTTCCGCGAGATATATTAATTATTCCAGTTAGGATTCGTTGCTGTAAATTATTTTTCGATTGTGCTTGTATCATGTAGAGCAACCGGAATATGAAAGCATATACTTGTAGTTTTGCTGCTTCTTTTTTAATGTTAAATTTTACAATTTTATTTATTGATAATTATTAATCGATTTAAAATAAAATTAAACGATATAAAAAAAAAAGGGAAACACCGGGTACGTGCTATATAGTGCATCTTTTGTCTTACAGATGCGAGGAACCGAAAACTACATTGTAATGCTGCGAGCGATTAACGTGCATTAATGTTATTGAGCCATGAGTGAACTTATTTGATTCCAGGTGCCAAATTCAATTCCTCAGGATCGGTACATAAGCTCTCTTCGAAGAGTGAAAAAATACGATAGCACTGTAAATACTTCGCCTAGATTTCTTTTTTTCTTTTTAGTAGCTAGACTTTTGATGAAAGTACATATATATTTACACGGTAGAAGAAAGCTCGCAGCTATATAAATTTTAAATGCAGACGAACATAAGATTTCTTTTGTGCATCTTACTTTTATTGTCGCACTTGGAGGAGAAATATTACTCATTCGACATCTTACGATATTGCGTATTCAAACCGTCATTTTTAAGAGATTATACTGCATTTAAGAATTAAGGAGCACGAATTTAATAACTGGTTTCTGAGAGGCCATTTTTTAATATATTTAAATCTCGAATCACATTCTACAGTTTAAAGGAAATAATAGAATGAGCGATCAAATACAATCACTTAAATTACATCTACGTTTAACGCTGACTACGGATAATTATCATATAAACCTCGATGCATGTACTCTGTCATAAAGTATTTTTATTCTACCAAGCTACGTCTTGGGAATTCTATGCTTGTATGAAGGTACTCTGACTTTTGAAGTTTCTTCTTCTTCGATCTCGTTGATTATGAGAACGTAGGAATATAAGTCTATCAAAAAAACAAAAAACAAAAACACGAAGTAACGTAGAATCTAACTTAAGATAAAGAAGGAACTCTAAAGATAAGTTGTAAATACACAGTCTGTGATAATCCTGATATCTGTATAGTTGTGGATTGTGCTCGGATGGAAGGTGCTTCGATCGAAATGTACTTCGCGGTCGAGCCGTAATATATAATTATAAAAAAAATTTACGCGCCGACAGATCGAACGAAACAAAGTGTTGGAACTATTAACTAGCCTTATTCGTAATCTCCAGTAATGTTTGTAAAGTTTTATTACTTGAGTAGCGAAAATATCTCAGCAAGCCATATTAATTTGGCAAAATTGTATATAATTATACATTCGATGTAGCAGCTAAGGCCTATGAAGTCAATGTATTTTAGTAGAACGAATTTAATTACCGAGTTATTAATTTATGCAATAAGCATAATATTCCAGTGATGCGAAAAAGCACAGTACCCGTATGCAAGGACTTGTACATAATTTATTTAATAAAGAGTGTCGTTCCTAAATATTATTGAATGTTTTTATTATCCTTCTCAGTATATTACATTCTTAGAAAAATAAATAGTTTTATTATTATATGTTTATTTTTTAACAAAAATTGTTCACTTGTCGTTTATACATCGAAAACACAATCATATTTGTATTTTATATACCTATAACGTAAAATAATTAGTCTTTTAACATTTACTATGCAATGATTCAATATACATATATTGAGTCTGTCTAACAAAATATTAATTTAATATCAAACTGTTTATATACATGAAAATTTAATCTATACTTATAATTATTTTAATTTTGCTGAGAAAGTCAATATTTACCGAATGTATTTATCTTTAGTAATTATCTGATACAACATAAAAATTTTAATTCATCATTCATCAATACACATTTTGTAGGCATAACTTTTATACTATTATTAAGTTACTATTATCAACCAAACAAAATATCATTTTTGCCTTTAAATGCATATAAAAAAAAAACATAATTATAAAAATAAATAAATTATCGTATTTGATACAAAATATATTGCTATAAAAAAAATCTTTTGTAACACTATTCAGTCTCTTCATCTTTATATCTATAATTAATAAATAAAAAATTTATAAGTCTCCTACTTATACCTGGATACAATTAGGTATGTAATTTAAGATGGACTTGAGTTCCCTTTCTAGCTCTGCTCGTTGCTCCTTTAAATTTTGATCTACTACTTCAAACTGATTTTTCGTTTCAGACATACACCTGTGAGCTTCTGTTACACACTTCTGAACTCTCAAAAGTTTGGATGGACAATCTTCCATTCTACTTGACATTGAGGTATAATCATCCTTATTCTTGAAAGACTTCAATCTCTTTTTTATTATATGTCTTAAGAGATAATTAAATTTTGCTAGCTCTGCAAGAGATATGTTAGTATACACTGATTCTTCCGCCTTCTCGCATTCCTCTAATACAGTTTTCTGAAAATATGAATTAAATTAATTAATACTTCAATATAAATAAAATACTAATATTTTTACTCCATTATATATAATATACCATCCATGTATAAAAAACGTGATTTTTCTTTGTCCATTTCATATGCGTATCTAACATTGATGCTATTTTTTCCATTTCCTTTATTTTCTCTAGTTCCGCTTCTTTATCATCTTTATGAGTTGCTATCTTCTTTATCAAGGCCATTTCAGAAACAGATAAATGTGGTAGTCCACTTGTAGTTATACTAGCAGCATGAACTCTGGTCATTAGTTTTATCTTTTCGCAATATAATTCAGATATTGCTTTTAAATTACCACTCAATTTATTGGATTGCTGCAGTAAGTTATTTATTTGGTTTTGCAGTGTTGACAGTCTTGCATCATCAGGCTCCCTATTCTGTAAAAGGAAAAACTGCATCATGACCTGCTTTTCTAAAAGGCTGATATAAGGATTTTTTCCCAAATAGGAAAGAGTCTTACATTGTCAATATCAACTTTAGTGAATTCTTTTCCTAAAGAACTATGAAGTAATTTTAATCTGACGACATTACTCAGAACTTCATACTTTGTAATTATCCAAGTAAAAGCAAGTAACAGTGCTCTACTGCTGAAATTATTATCTGCTACTGATAAGCTATAAATATCCATAAATGGATATTGCAAGTACGCCAGCCGCAATTTTGTTCTTGTTGATTTATCTAAAATGTATATGAAATAATTAACTCATCATTTATAATTTGAAAATAAACAAAAGATTGCCAAAATCAAAATAGTAAAATAAATATACCGAAATCAGAACATGAGAGCTTATCATTTACTTCCTTCAAAGCGAAAAATGTTAGTCTATCTAATGTAGTCCAGAAAGCATTAATCTAATAACAAGAAATATATGTTTATGTAAATATTAAAATTCAATATAACGTTCGAAATACAGACTACCGCCATAACCTCAAATCGTAAATGAATCTAATTTCAAAAAGTACTTACCATGTCATCAGATGTTTTATCGTACTTAGATAATCTAAAATGTTCTGGTGTCAAAGTACTGTCAACTGTATCACTTAAATATTTGCAAAGAATGGTGATTACATCTTTGATGTCAAACATGATGATGTAGCGTTATATACACAATTTCGAATCTGAGATAATACCGGAACAGGTGTGTTTTGCGACTTTAGCGCCACGCAGCGTCCATCCATAATAGTGGAAATCATAAGGCGCGAAATTCAAAATGACGAAAACGTTACTTTGAAAATGAACATTACGATTTATTGACTTTTTTATTTATACATTTGTTTTATAAATAATAAATCACAGATTGTGTTCTTTAAATTAATAAAACTGTATAATTCCATATTTGATTAAATAAATGCACTTATATCTATATTCAGATCTACTTATCATTAGGTAGGTATAATTATATTTTACAAATATGTGTATATTTTTCAAAATGCCTTCGATAAACAGAACGCGTAATAAGTACTTATAATTAATTAAACTCTTAATCATCCTTTTTCAGATCTTGAGTATATAGTTCAACTCCATTAATTCTTTCATATAAAAATAACATGCCTGTCTCGTGTTAAAAAAGTACAATGCAAAAAAATGCAAGTTATAAGGTGATTAAGTATTTCAGTTTTTTTTTTTACAAATATTTAAGTCCGTCACGAAAAAAGCTTCATCGAAAGATATTTAAGGTAATTTAACGTTCGCGTGAGCCGAAACACAGCAACTCTATTATCCACACAAATATCAAGGCCAGAAGTGTAATCAGGGCCCGGCTAAAATATTAATTATTCATTAAATTCAGCTTTTACTCTGAATCGTGTAGATCAATGTTATTATTATTACAAAAATAAAAATTCCTCATATACTACGATCGCAACAATTATATATTATATTTACACGTGAATAAAGGCTATACAATCGATCGCGTAAGTGTATTATTATTGCTTAACGACAATGTAATTGACGATGTATACATTTTTGTTACAATAATATATATATAGCGAGTGTAAAAACTCTTCGGCACTCATTTCTGTCAATGAGTATTATATTAGACTTCGGTTGTCGATAAATTCGTCTTAAAGGCAGTATAATAATGACTCTGTTTGCACGCAATAAGTATTTTAACAAAAAAACTGATCTGCAGTAAACGCAGTATATACAGAAATACAGTCTGCTAAGTGCTGCCCGAGGCAAAGATACTCTCGGACGCTTCAACGACGCCGAACGACGATATGAAGACATTCAATATCGTGACGAGAAAAATCGCAATCACCGTCCAGTTATTTGCCCTGTTAGCCTTGCACATCTGATCGTCGACCTTGACATTGTATCTACTGTTCCATATCAAACCAATGCCGACGACGACTTGGAGAAACAAGCTGAGCCCGATCATCGTCAGGGACGGATAGTAGTAGGGATGCCTGCCGCTGGTCTGCAGCACGTAGCGAAACTGATTGGCGTTGGCGGAGATGAGCGCGAGGTCCATCATACCCTGGGCGATCGTCTTCTTCTGCTGGTAGACGTTCATGTCGGGCGTTGGGTTAGCCGCCGGAGCGAAACCCGGGTAGGTCGGGTAATCGTCGGGACGCAGCCGGGGCGTCGGCGAGGGACCCTGCGAGGAAGTGAAGAAAACATTGTCGGGGTCAGTGATGGTGTTAGTGAGGGCTAGTACGTCGTCGAGAACGTCCAAGTGCTGGAAATAATGGAGAAAAAAAACAACGTGCAGTGAGTATAGCAGCGCGGGGAGGGTTATATTGTAGGCGGGGTAAGTTTTTGTTTAAATGAAGTTTTAGGATTGTTATAAGAGCACTTCTCGTATATAGTTTTATTCTCATTGAGGGTATTATTTATTAGTCTACCGCATGCATTTTCCATCTAATTGTTATTTTTCATCTATCTATTAATCTACTGTGCTTTATTACACCTTCACCAACCTAATCATGCAAATTTTTATAATTTACGTATAAGTACATGATAGAGTTTACGAATACAATATAAAATTTTCTACTATACACTTGAAATCGTGATATACAGAGAAACATGAACAATCAATTATTTTCAAACCTTTTTGAAGTAACAGCATATCACCCTATCGTCCTCGTCCCTCCTCCGTTTCGACATATCGCATATACAAAAAGAATCCCGACAAAAACCGCAATGAAAAAGCAACAATCCGAATCTGACGATACGATATACGCGCAAAACAAAGAAAAACACTTTACTCTACATCCACGTTATAGTATAAGCTACCATCACCAAAAAACCGCATCACGCACGCGCGCGTGTCAACGACCTACGAAAAAGGAAAAGAAATACAAAGAAAAATCACCATCGAGGGTTTTTCATCGTCTGGGTCGGGCAGCAGTCCATCGTCGATGCCAGGATAAGGCTGGAGTCGAGGGCCGCCAATGAGCTCGGGCTCGAGGTCGTCGATCTCCGGGCCGTGCTCCGGCCGTGGATTGTTGGTGTTGTCCGTCTCCAGGAGACGCGACGAGAGCGCCTCGCGTCCACTGCTGCTATTATTGTTATTGTTATTATAGACCGCGACGCTGCTGCTGCCGCTCACCGGCTCGCGCTTCTCGGCGACGATCGATGAAGACATCGTCTCGATGATCCGTTCGTCTCCTTCCTCGTTATCCGAGCCGAGGAGGTCGGGTAAGCCGAAACCGTTGCTCGTCGCCGGAAATTCGTCCATGAACAGGATTACGTCATCGCCACCGCCGCCGTCGTTCGCGGCCGCATTTGACTTTGGCGGCGTCGCCATGGTTCCCAGCGATGCGCGAGAGGTTTTTTTTTTTGGCC
>JAPYZP010004420.1:1212-11485 GCA_030522985.1 Torymus sinensis
GCAGGATATTTCCGATCATTGTTATACAGAATTCTCCGAACGAAAATTCGGGAATTTTCCGAATTATTCCTTCGTATACATTTCCTTTCGATTCCACGAAGTTAATACAGTTCCAGGCAGCGGAATCTTATGGCGTACATATACAATGCGCTCTTTAAAGTGTCGAAAATATACCGGCTAATTCGAGAGTGGCTTTGTAAAAGCCAGTTTCTAGCCATAATACCAGACACACAGAGTATAATAATGCTTTTAATAATCCGTTAAAGAAAAAGAGAGCGCGCATAAGGCCAAACAACTCGCTATGCGGTGCTCTCCTCCCATTCTCCACTCATAAATATAACGTCGTTATAACCTCTTTTTAAAGACAGCTTTGCGCATAATTATGCACTTATCCAGTCGTAAAGGTAACAGTGCTTTTCTCCCCCTACCCTTGCTCGTACATTTTTCAGCCGCGTAAGCGCTGCGTGCTCGCGGTGCGTATTATATATCTATATTATAACGTATGCGCGCAACGTATATGGTATAAAGCTTCGCCCAGGGGAGAACGAGAGAGAGACGGTGGAAAAGGAGATTTTTCGTAGCGTAAAAAGTCGAGTGACGATTCTGCGTGCGTGGAGCGCGTGTAGTACCGCGCGAGTCGGCGGTATATTTCGCCTGGGAGGTAAAATTTAGATGGAAGCGGAGGAGGGGAGAGAAAAAAAATATAATAATCGACGCACAAAGGGGGCGATGGCGCCGTTCCACAAAGAGGAGATGACGGAAAAATGGGAGAACGATATGTCGCTGCGAGATATTGCGTTTAAATCGCTGCAATTTTGGGTATATGCTTTTTTTCTTCTTAATAGCACGAGTGGCTATAACAATTCTTTGGGGAAATAGTTGCGATCGCAAAAAGTGAAAAGTACAATATTAACATATGAATTCAAAATTTAATATACTTTCATGCCTCTATATCTTTATGACTTTATAAAAATGTGATGAAATTTTCGGTGACTGAATTTTTACTTTGAAATTTTTTTTATCTCGTTTTCTATAATAATATCATAGAGATAGAAACCGAATGAAAGAGTTTTTACAGATGGACTTTGATGGCGATTGTGAAATCTTGATGAAAATTTAAAATCAGTTTGATATTCTATAGATTGGTCAATTAGTTCTCCACTGATGAAATATTGTAATTAAAATAATCCAATTTTCCGATATCTCAAGCTCTAAATCCAACGCCCATGCGCTTCCACCAATAAAGCTTTCGCGGTAAACTTCGTTATAGAGGTCGAAATTAGGAACAAAGATCCGCGCGGTGTGTGTAAAAAGGCCATTATCGCGCATCATCTTCGACGAGAAAGACGCGCGGTACAAAGGGAAACTCCCGACATTAGCGGGGAGGCGATGGAAAATAAAAAAAGAACATAAACCGACGACGAGTCAGAATGTGACATATTGAACCCGGGTGAAAAGGAGGGAGGAAGCGGGGTGGGTGCTGAAAGGGGTGGATCGCACGCGAAAGGAGAGATCTTTCCGCGAGCACAAACGCGCGCGCGCGCGCGAGCTTTTACGGTGATCAGACGAGACTTTTGACCCACTTCGACATTCGTATGCGCAACATTGCGCTTATGGCACACACACACTCGCACACACACATATTTATACACACAATGCGAGTGTCGCTTTTCGTCGTCAAAAGCTACAAATAGGAGTGTTGATTTTCACTCCATTAAGGGCGCCGCTCGTCTCTATTCTCCACGTACACACTCCTGTATACTCCCACACACACACAAAAACGATATGAAAAGCCGTATCCTCGTTTCGCTTGCGTAATGCACCGGCAAAACGTTCTCTCTCACTCTCTCCCTCACTCTCACGCCGACGCGCGCATTTCCGGCCAAAAAGGGGTGTTCCATGAATATTGAAATGAAGATCTCGAGAACGTTATGAAATATAAATAACGCGCTGATGAAGAATGGATGTACAAACGGCGCTTTGATCGTTGCGCATTTAAATATTTTTAATTTAAAAGCGATGTAGGTGTCTCTTTGTGACAATTAAAATGTTGACATTGACAACTATGGATACAAGTACGAAAAAAGAAAAAAAATTACGCATACATGACTTTTAATCTCTCATTCGACTGATTGGTTTAAAAAAAAAAAAAATAATATCTGGAACAAATAACGTCATCTATATTTACAGGTTATCCTGTAAACCATGCAAACCTTAACAAAAGTATAACATTTTTAAAGGAATTATAGTATATGTATATAGTTAATATTAATTTTATATGATTAACACATGCATTCAGGTTGAAAATATTATAGTTAAGGGGTCATACTATACTGACCCGTGTAAAAGAATTTAAGATATACATAAAATGTAACTGGTAAGTGGAAAATTAAACAATCACAAATATATATAAAAAATAATATTTATTTAAGTCTTGAGAAAAAATTCAGTAATACATCATTCTATAAAATTTGAAAGTGAAATAAAGACACTTGGTCATGTAACTTATACTTTTACATGATTTTCCACTAAAAAGAACAGTATTAGTAGTAAAGTACTATATTACGTCTATTACACCTTAAGTGGTTCCCTGCAGGCGACCAAATAATGAAATCCCATAAGAATACAAAATGTTTTTCCTGTGCACAACATTCAGATCTTTCAGATTTTGAGTATATGCTCTTGGAGAAAAATTTACTATAACTGCCTAAACTTCCCAAAATTTATCAAAACTTACACCAAAATCCACTATGACCAGAACTAAAGAGTCAATAACCAATACCTTCTTATATTACAATTTTTCTCAAATAATAGTTAAAGTACAAAATTTCTCCATAAAAACTAACAAACCCGTATATCCAGACTCTTTATCCCCGCAAAGGATATCTCACCAAGCGAAGAGAGAGAGAGAGTGAGCCACGCATAAAAGCCAAAAACCTGCATGTCCAAACGAGCGAGCAGCGCGCTCGGTGACAAAAGAACCAGGCCAAGCTAATCGAAATTCGAAATAATCCGAATCGGCAATCGAACGAGAACGATCCAGCGCACGCATCGAATTTATGCATAATTAAACGACAGGCGCCCGCTCAAATCGTGCGTACTGCTGCTGCTGTAGCGTATATCGCCGTGCCCAATGAAATGGTTTATTTACAGACGCGCGGGCGCGCGTAAACCGGTGCTCGCCGATGGATCCATCCGCGCATTCGCATTGTGATGCTGCGGGTGCATATGTATATGCGCGGGAGGCGAGTCGGTCGGATTAACGATCGCGCGACTGCGCGGGTATAGCGGGTGAATTTTTATTTTTTTTTTGTTTCGTAGACTGTGGGCAGATTTCGCGGTGTTGTTGTTGGATTTTTTTTTTCATTTTTTTTTAAAGGAAAAGAGGGAAAAATGGTGATGCTCTGATTTAGTGGGTTATGAGGTGAACTGGGTGAAGTTCCCCATAGGATCGAATTTAGGGGAATTAAATGAAATGAAAATATGAATTTTTGGATAGCATGGGTGACGGTATCGTTAACGAGACAAAATTCTAGAAATAACATATCCAAGTTCTGGTACAATGGGGCGTCTTATATGGCCAAACGCTATTTTATTTTGTAAGTCATACAATTTTAATAGTTTTACCCAAGATTATCTATTATGTGAAATCAGAATTAGCGTATTGTATATCGGTACAATAAAGAAATTGATTAATAAATATTGGGAATCGGTGATTATATGATATCGATTTCAGCACAATATACGTAAATTAAAAATTGTTTAAATCTTTTAAATTGTTCAATGTTTGGTATCCTTTATATTTTAGATAATAAAGTATGTGTGCATACCGGGAGCATAATATTGCAGAGTTCTGGGAAGCAAGTAAATTATATTTTATAAGAATAAAAATATCGGGCGTCTATTCAACCCGAATGAACGCATCTTTATAACTATATTCAGGATTAGCGAGCGGAATGTCTGAGGATTGTCAACTATGAAGACACTTACATTCTGACTCGATTCTTCCATCAACCAAAATATATTTCAATTTCAGGTCAAACAAATTCATCTTCCATCGAAAATCGTGTTTTCAGTTCTAAAGTTTGTCAGACATATGACTTCTAATGAAGATTTGATAAGAGTACGGGTAAATTATTAAGAATCGCTATGATGACTAAAATAGTTAGATATCTTGCGGAGTATTACATAGAAGTAGAAATTCATAGAAACGGTGATGAAATAAGCTCCGAAACTCTGTCATCGTTCAAAAATAACAACATTTATAAAATATTTGAACAAATCCTTAAACCAAATTCGTAGATATGAATGTATTATTCCCAAAAACTTCTCTAAAATATTATATGCGTATACACACAGCCATCAGATCGAATTATTTTTCCGAAAACCCCCAAAGCAACACCGCCGTCGTCGCTGCTAAGACGCGTTGTCTACGCCTGCTCCCCGTCGATCGCGCTCTCGCCCTCTCATAATCCGCTGAGGAAATGAGTTTCGGCGCGACATTAGCATGGGCGGCGCACCCTCCCGTCCTTATTCGAGAAAGCTCATCCGCGCGTGCGGCAGAAGAGAGAGAGAGGGAGAGAGGAGAGATTGTAATTCAAACTGGCGCAAGCTTCGATCGACGCGCGCGCTCGCGTATACGCAGGAAAGATGATGAGAGTACACGGCGCGTGTATAAAAGGAGAGGAGACGCTAAATGGTCTGGCAGCTTTGCGATTGTGTTTCGTTGATGTTTCGTTAAAATTCCGAGGGGGTGTGAGTCGAAGTCGGTTCGGATTGTTTGGGTTACGTTTTTTTCGATATGGAAATGATATGTTGAAATGATACGGCAGAATTGAAACATTGCTTAAGATGTTTGTAATTGGTTAAAACGGGGTACCCCAAACTATTCATTTGAAAAAAGCAGTGCCCAAATGTCATTTTTATTATAAAAAAAAAAAACAGGTCAACTTTCTGATTTAATTATATTCGATCAAACATTAAAATTTCATTTCCCACGAAATCCATCGAATGGTTTTTCATCGTCCCAAACAAATTTCACTACGTACACACAAAATATATATTCACCGCGGATTATCCCATAACAAAATGTTAATCCTCAGAGACTCCAATTCGCCGACTTCGATCCTTATTTCGCTAGGTAAGCAACATCCATCGCACTTAATTTATTCCCCAAACTAAACATCGCGCGTACACACATACACATATAGGGGCTGAAGCATCTCGAAAGCTCAGCGCGGAAGAGAACGCGGCGGCGCGAGCTAGATGAGTTCATCATCCCTCGCGTCTGGTCGCATCTAATTGTCCCGGATCGACGAGCCCCCTTGAATCGTAATCTCATCTCCCAACGTATATACACACACACATACACGTCATGCATTATACACAACGGAAAGTGGATGTGTGTATATATATGCGACGGACTTTGGAGTCCGGGGAATCCCCGAGTGCGCCACGCCTACTCCATCTGCGCGAGCGTAATCCCGAGGTTTAGTTATACTAGATACCCGGGCGCGCGTGTATAAAACTCTCGTCGTCGGTAGTCGTCGTCGTCGTCGTCTCGAGATGATTCAATAACGACATTAGTAAGCAACGCCTCTCGCTCGCGCTCGACCGGGTAGCCTCGCAAATCCGAGGGTGATCTCCCGTTCGGCGCGTGCTCTCTCACGCAGCCGTCTTGGGGCGCTGTGATGGAAATCCTGGAGCTTTACGTGGTTGTAGAACTAACTGCGGCGTTGTCGAGGGTCGATAGTTGGACAGCCAAGGGTAGTAAAATTTATGAATTTTTTTTTAACTTTTTAATTTATGTAAGTATAAGTGCCGTTTAAAAAAAATTCGTCATTTAGTGTGTAGGCTGTTGAAATGGTAATATTATCATTCAATGATTTTGTCATTTATAATTCGACTATACTTTGAAAAAATAAGTTATTTTATTGGCTATATAAAGGAGCGAATGACTATTTTTATTTGAAAATTTTACCGTATCAAAATTCTTTGATACAATATATTCTGCTTTGTTGAGTTATTTGAACTCTAAAAAGATATATCGGTTACAACAATTAATCACTCTTTTCCGCATTTCTGTAGATAAAATAAAATAATAAATAAAAGAAAATTCAAAACAAATTGTACTAAATCATGATTTATTACAAAAATGCTAGTCTTCCATTACTTTCGACATTCGCCTTTACTAAGGTATAAACTATTTATCCCACTCTAGCCTCAAAATCATAACTTTAATATGCGTATTCGGCTCTGATCGTGGTATAAAATACGTTTCGAAACTGGTGCGTAAGAAGATTTTGACCTCATGTATCGAAATGTACTATTTTCCAACTGAGGCATGGCTGGAAAACTATAAAAAAATGTAAAAACACAATATTCCCTGTTATTACAACATTTATTTTACTTTAAAAGCAATTTCACCATAGAACCTTCTCCCTGTCAATTTTTTTTAACAATTTTCAAATTCGTCCGGGCAACTCTTGCGCCGAATTATGCAAAAGCCGGCAGCAGCCACGTCTACTGCAAATCAAATTCCCCTGTAAATTATATTTAACCGTGGATTTTTCGCGGCTGTCCCATCCTCTTCGCCTCCTTAGCATAATAATAAAGTAAAAATCGATGAATCCCTAAAGAGAGAGGGAACTTTCTTCTGGCAAAACCGCCACCACCACCACCGTCGACGCTCTCTCACCCTCGGCGCGCGGCAATCACGCGCGGGTGCCTCAAGCCGCACGGAAAAAAGGGTCGAGAGGGACTCTAAACGACGAAAAAAAACAATTAAGAAGGCGCCGAAGAGGGAGGAGGAGGAAGAAAAAAGGGAGAAGACGAGGAGCGCCGGCGCCGTCTTCTCTTCGCGCCGAAAGACGCGAAACGAGAAATTCGTACTTGGTCGCGCTAATACGCGCCGGGGAGAGAGAGAAGAGACAGTGGAGAGAGGGTGCAGCTGAAATGGAATCCAATTTACCGCGATCGTGGTTCCCTCCTCGGCTGCTGCTTACGCTCGGGCGGGCGATATTATTGAACGCGCGGCGCGGAGGATTTTCGAAAATTGGAGAACCTCTGCCGAGACGCGAGAGCGTAACAAGACGCGGTTAAGAACAATATCGCGGCTGGGAGGGCGCACGTCAGTCACTTACTCCTCCGCCCTCAAAGCCCGTCAGTCTTTTGCCAAGTTTATCCTCGCGTCGCCCTCCTCTCTATATTATATATATCGACGGATGCCACCGCCGCCGCCGCCACCGCGACGACAATGCACTTCGCTTTCGGCGTCGGCCGGATTTATGTGTAATGATTGAAGGAGGAACACGACACTGGCTGACGGCTGGTTTTTGGTTGTGTGTATAGCGGAGAAGGAGGGAGACGCGTGCATCGACATTTTTTACGTCGAGCTTTCAGGATGCCTGCGGCGATTGATAGGCGTTTTCTTTTCGAAAATTTAGATTGACAATGAATTTGCACACGGAGTGTTGTGCGAATAGACGCATCAACCAAATAAATGAGTTTCTCATGTCGGTTAGGTTTTGCTGAGGATAGTTTTCTTTTTTTTTATAATACATATAGATACATGAACTTAATTTCTGGTACGAAGGATAGTTTTATTATAAATTAGTTATAATACGTTGATATGTGCGTAGTTTTCAAATCCCGTTGGTTTTCAATTGAAATTCATTTAACATTCTTGAATCTTGGATGTTCTAAAATTTTACCTTTGCATATTGTAATATATATTTTTTATACAATGTACCAAGTGTGCACTCAGCCTGATCGATAACGACAAGATTTCCTGCACCTTATTCCGTAACTCAAAGCCACCTCAAGCATTCTCAGCATTTCAATTTCCTTACATTACACTTTTTCGACACTTATCGGAAACATTCAAAATGTTATATTTACTTCAAATTAATGATGCACAGAGTTAGTTTAGAAACAGTTTTCAAAACTTTAGTTATAGACACGTGAAAATTCTTTCTATATTATTCTATCAAATTTCAATCACGAGGTTCAAAAAAACATAGGTAGAAAACTTCTAGTCTTTCATTCTGAATTCAATAATTAATAGGTCAATTAAATATAAGATATTATATGCGTGTACAAAGTTTTTCTCATATAACTGTGCACATTATAAGAATATATTAAAGGTTAAACAAAGATATAAAGTAATAAAAGAATTTTTATGAGATTGTCAGTTTTCAACTGAATTACCGCTTAACTATATTATATTTTCTTCAATTCGCCTTATAAGAAATTTCATAAATCATAATTCATTAAATATTTAAGTTCATGCACACTGTCAGTTAACTGTTCATTTGGAAAAAGATTATGAAAACAAAGAAATTAACGCAAGACAAAAGAATACTCTTTACTTTCTAAGTGAATAAAGCACTGTTTGCATGACCTAAAATTGTGATATTTTTGGAATAAGATGATTTCAGCACGTTTGCGGTACTATCAGATGCTTTATTATGCGGAAGTTTCAAGAGCTTCTTGAAACTTAGCGACTCATATCGCCGTATGAAGTCATTGTGAATTTCACCACAGTCATGTTATCTAACGTACTTTTTCTTTGCAAGTCATGTGGAAATATCAGAAAACTTTACTAATTTAAATTTAGCTTTTAATCTAGTCCTAGTTTTATCTCTGGCATGGTTAGAAAGTTACATATACGACAAAGTGAAAATTTTATATACGATGCGCCGATCCTCACTGTGTAAAGTTTGCTTTATAATTTAGTATTTAATATCTCATTCGTTAAATAAATTTTAGTAAAAGTCAAATTTCTAAACGATAAGAAATGGCATTATTCCAAGTAAGTCTTTCTAAGTATAAAATACTAAAAATTATATAGGTATTACATGTCAATTATTTATCATCATCATTATATAGCCTGAATAACGATACATTGGACCGTATCCAAAAATCCATTCTAATAAAAATACAAACTCCATACAAAACTATCTTCCTCTACTTTGCAAAATATGAATTCCCAGCGAGTTTCACAACGCGCAGTTAGGTACCCCCAATCTACAATTAATCATACTCGGAGCAACTTGGAAATCCACACCGTCGGCTCTCGCGCACGTATCCGACAGATACGCACACGTGCAGATTCCATCGACGTAATCTCGTTAACCCATATCAGCCGGATTCAATAAATTTTAACGAGGAGAGAGCCTCGCTGCTCCCTCTGGAGAGAGAACATGACTCTCGGATATCCAGTAGCAGTGCATATGCGGCGGCATTATGCTTACATATATATACACCGCAAGCTAGCCGTCGAAAAGAAAGACGCGCGGCGGCGGCGTGCTTTTTTCACAAGTGCGCGCCCCCTCGACGCTCTTTCGGCTCGAGAGAGCACGTATATATGTATATGTTTAAGTACGCGAAACAGCAGTAGCGCACGCGCTCGGGGGGCGGGTCCGACGCGGGGGCGATTTATGAAGCGTCTGGTTTTCGGCGAGTCTGTGATCTTCCGGAGTTGGTTAGTAGGGTAGTGGTAGGCTTAGCCTATATAATAATCTCAGTAGCGCGTGTATAAATATATTGGCATGTGTTGATATAAGTTAAAAATTACTCATCGAAAATAATTGTATATAGGTGGGAACACGTTTGTATAATAAGGGGAGCTTTTTGAAATTTTAGATAGATTGTTTGGATCTTTCAAATATTGTATATAGGTAATCTAAAAATATGCATATATGCGCATACTGCACTGTGAAATATATAGATAAGAACGAAATTTTAAAAGTGGGTTTATTTAATTAACAATGATTCTCGGTAAACGCGCGGATGTTTTTAATCTTACTTGTTTTGTCACTTATCTACGGCTTTTTAACTATAGTTCACAGAAGGGGGGGAATTGGATATCCGATTAAACATCTAAAGTGTATTATAAATCAAGATAATGATTCAATTAATTAATTTGCAATATCAGATTTAAAGTTTCAACTGAAAAATAATAGAAATCTGAAAACATGATTTAAAATATCTCAATGTTATGTGGAATCTCAACATCGTTCTCGTTAAAAAAAAGAAAACAATAATTACTAATGTACTCGCGCATAAACAATATATGTATTTTTTCAACAATAATTTTTACGTTATTTTATAACGATCAGAAAACGAAAACCAACCCCAGTGGCACTTGAAACACTGACACGTATCACGCGAGCTCAATAAACTCATTCAATTAAAGCCTCCGCGCGCACAAAAACCATCGTCATCGTGGTACACCACCGGCGTCTCGTTCGCCCGGCTAACCAGCTGAATA
>JAPYZP010004421.1:0-10273 GCA_030522985.1 Torymus sinensis
CTCTCTCTCTCTCTCTCTCTCTCCCGAGTCCCGGCGAAATCATTACGACCGCAAAACCAGGGCCCGCGAAATTCCGAAGCAGCAGCAGCAACCTCCGCACCGTTCGATACCCCTATCTCTCCCTCGCTCACATATATACGCGCGCGCGCGTCTACTCACCGGCGTCGCCGTTATTTTCGCGAAAAGCAGCAGCAGCAGCAGCACAGCGACGAGACAATGGCGGAGAGAGAAAGCCGCTCCACATATCCTCTCGCGGCAATTCGCTAAACAAACGCGCGCGCAGCCTCTGCTCGCGTTCTGCTTTCTTTCTCTCCCGCGCGCGCGCGCGCAAAAAGCGCGAGAGCGAGGCATGCAAGCTCGCCGATACATAAACACACGCGCGTAATGAGCCGCCTCCTACTCCGCCTCCTCCTCCCGCGTGTGTAGTAAGCTCGTTTTTACTCTCTCTCTCTCCCGCGAAGAAAGATAGAGAGAGAGGGGGAGGAGGAGGAGAGTCATTGTGCCGAAGGAGGGTTATTGTGTTTTCGGGAGGTGTATGCTCCGCGTATCGGTTTTTTTTTGGGGGGGGGGGGGGCCGAGGGGGGGGGTGAATTTTGGTTAGTTGATGCATCGTTTGTTTCCGTTACGATTGTAAATCATTATACTTACCGATTTTCAAAGGGATACAGCAAATCCTTCTCTCCTAAAAAGCTTCATCACTTTCATCGTGACATACAAACAGAAATTATACGCTCAAAAAAGTATTTTTCAGACGTATTTACCCACAAAAACCGTTACAACCATCTACATTGCCACGCAGTTAAGCTTCTAAAAGCTTATACACGAAAGATCCGTAATCTCAGCAAAAATGCTCGCCGACAATATACCTCGTCATCCTCACAGACAGCAAAGCCCATCATATCCATTACTCGCTCGCTCCGCGCTTATTAAAGAACCTTAACCAGACGCAAATCAAACGAAAGATGAAAAGCTCGCGAGCGCAAAAAAGCTGCTGCGACGAAAAAAAAAACAGAGAGAGAGAGAAGAAAGCGAGGGATGGCGAAACAACCGGGTATATTATACACCGCTGTGCTATACTACCCCAGCGCCGCTACAATTGCATACCTCTCTCTCATCCCTCGCATTGTCTCTCTTCCCTCGAAGATAGGGAGAGGCGTACACTCGCGCGTATCGCTGATTGGCTCATTGGCTCGCGGTTAAAAGGCGGCTTTCTTCTCTCTCTCTCTCCCTCCCTCTCTCCACCGGGGTATAGCAGAAACGTCGATATATAGATACGTGCGCGATTACCGCGAGGCTCTTTGAGAGAGCTCGCACACGCGCGCACGATGGCAAAGACGAGGCGGAATTAGCTATCGCGTATGTGTGTCTGTAACGACGTCACGTAGAGGAATTTGCGGTAGGTTCGTGACGTGCCGCGATACAGAGAATAAGGAAAGGACCGGAGGGCTTATTACACATGCTCGCGCGGATATATACCTATCAGAATTTCGTACATGACGATTGGGCGCGCTTTCGGCGTATAGCGTCGTCGCCTAGTTCGGCCTGACGCGCTTTTTTTATCCACGGCGACAGGCGAGAGTGACACGCCGCACTCTTATCTCGAGCTTATTAAAATCGTGTATTGTCTGTGAATGTGTATATAGGTATGCTGGATTTTTGGCTGTAGTGTGGGTTATATCCATTGTAGCCGAGTGAGAATGGTTCGCAAAAAAGAAATTAACGCACGCCGGTTTAATAATGATATAACGATTCACAATTATGCGAACGCACACCTCTTTACACCTATCCCGATGCAATTCTTATACTCGCTCCTGCCACACTACGTATCCGAACGACAAAAGCCGGGTATAATATACACACAGCTCTCTCTTCCGACCGCTTTACCACAGCCGACTAATCATCATCCCGGTATATGACACACCGGGGCTATAGCGCATCACAAACATACATCCACTCGCGCATAAAGCAACGAACCGAATAAAAGATGTCTCTCTCTCTCTCTCTCTCTCTCTTCGTAAAGAGGGAAAAAAAATTATCCGGCACTGCGCGCGCGCGGCAAGTCGCTAAAACCTCCTCTGCATCAACCGCATCGTACAGCTTTGACGAGGGCTGCGCACGCGAGACAGAGAGAGAGAGAGAGAAAGTGCGACAAAGGGGGACAGTAGTGTGCGTATATACGCGAATATAACGAGCTAATCGCAGCGTGCGAGAGCGCGATTACGCGCGCTCGCGCAAAGTAAATGCGCGCGCCGTGACGGGGGTACGTGGGATGAAAGAACACGAGAGAAGAGAGAGGGAGAGATAAGAGGATTGTTTCCTTTTTTGTTCATGGTACTTGTGTTTTCATCTTTTTCTTTTTTTCGAGACCGGGAGGCGGGTGATAGAGTATTATGATGGTTCCTCGATCGTGTTGGGCTTTCTTTTTCGCAAGAATATATATATACTCGACGATGACGTTGTTCGTTAATCAATCGTATGAATATACGTGGCCACAGTATGTATAAGCTATATTTTTATAGTTTACAAATATACTCGGATTGTATATTAGTATACGAAACACCGCGAGAAGTGTATAAATACACGGAAAAGAAAAAGCGTGTACACATTAATTTCGGGAAATTTACCTTCTAAGCATGAGCCAAATCAACAATTCACCCGGTCTCGCTCGCGATCCAGTCACGTGTAAAACGTCGCGAGCGAACGAGCGCGCATTATCCTTACGATTAACGCGGAAAAAACCCTCTCTCTCTCTCAAAACGTTTTATTTAGAAGAAAATTTTTGGAATTTAGGGGACCCGCTCACCGTTGAATGCGCCCGCCACGATGCCAAACAATGTTCCGGAAAATTAAGAAAATAGAAACTCGCGCGCGCATTGTCGACGTCGTCGGCGAAATTTAAAACTATGAATTTTCACGCTCCGTGAGATTTCACGTTTACGAAGTTTTGACAAAAGCCCGGGGGCTTTGTCTCCTCCGCGGATTCTAAAGCCCGGCACAAAGGATTTCTGTGTTGTCTATATCTTAAGGAAGGATTTTTTTAGCCGCGTTTTCTGCGATATTTCGTATTTTGTTACGTCGAATAATCGGGGGAGGGGGAGCGGGTTTGCGGATTTTAAAATTCGTCGTGCTCGATTGAAGTTATATTTATGTAAGCAAGTATAACTAGTAGAGAACATATATAACAAAAATTAAAAACTTATGTATATTACACACAGAGGGAAGAAAATCCTTACGAATGTTCGTTAACAGCTAAATAATATTTCCTAATAGTTGAGAAACCATATCTTCGAAATTGTTGAAAATTTGAACAAATGAGCTGCGTCTTAACTGATAATGCTCTTGTTTCACTCGAAAGTTGAAACGAGATCTACATTTATATAGAAGTGTAATGACGTCAATGATAATACACTGCGCATATCCTATATATCTTTACAAAAAAGCCGATCAATCACCAATTAATCAATCGCAAACCGGCGCGTCTCGCACTTTCCACCTGCAGTATACATACATATCCAGTTTTTTCTCCGCAACCGCCGCAGACATAGCAGCGCATCATCGATCGCCATTGTTCGGCGCGCAAGCATTTCCCTCGTATATATACATACACATTACACAACCCTATATATATAGCACACGCCCGCACACAGTCCGTCGTCTCAGGAGGAGGGTAAAAGGAAAAAACTCGATCAATCCTCGCCGCGACCAACCCCATTGTCCAAACTAATCTCCGAAACAAAGCAGCAGCCTCTCTCCCTCCCCCCGCGCATAAAAATAAAAACCGAGAGAGAGAGAGAGAGAGTTCTGTTCGACAAAGAGAGGAAAGCACGACTCGTCTGGCAAGAAGAATATTAAAAAATTGTGTCGGGGATGCGCGCGCGCGCGCTGAGAGAGGCGGGCATCCGCGAGGATCTCGTCCATTACCGGCGCGGCTAATTTTCGACAAAGCCAGAGAGAGGGGCAGAGGGCCGCAGCTAACCGCGAGTGGGAAAAGAGATAGAAAGAGGTAATTAGGATGATTTAATGAGGTGGTGGTGGTGGTGGTGGTGGTGCTGGGTCAGGGCTGCGGAGGCTTGCGGGAAACTAGTTTACGTGATGATCGGAGCGAGTTGCGGTGAACGATTCTTTATATAGTCGAGATAATAGTTAAGAATCTTTCATCATATCTATACACATCTTTTTACAATTCGCAGGAACATATACGCACATACACAGACGTATATACCCATACGCATAAAGATTATATATCATCGAAATCCTGCACTGCGCAACCTCGCGGCAAAAATGAATTTCATATAGCGATCGATCGATCGAGGAAGCTTGCGAGCTTGCGAGAGAGAATAACGACTCAATCTATTAAGTGATTCGACTTGGCGCGGGAAGCCTTCGCGCTCTCGTACAGAGGAAGAAAGGGGAGAGCGGGGAGGAAAAAAGAAGAAAAAGAAAGGAATATCCGAAGGAAAGTCGAATGATAATGAAGCCCGACGTCCGCGCGCTCGCTTCACTCGAGAAAATGAATTCTCCCCCTTCCACTGCCTCCTTCTGTACGCCCCGCGCGCTATTGTTATTCTTTATTATTTCCCCGCATTCGTGGGTCGGCAGGGGGGGAGGAGAACGTTCGAATCGCGTTTAAAGGCTCGCTGCTGCCGGATTGTGCGCCGATGTTTTAACGGTTTTGCGGGTAGTGTAACGCCGCGGCAAGAGGGGAGGATATATGTATAGAGAGAGGCTGTGCGGCGATGTTTTAATCTCGATTCGATGTGATCGTGCGACGTGTCACGGAATATTTCGTTTTCTCGGTCTTGCGGCGAGACCGAACGGAGATGAGCTTGGAATTTCGAAATCTCGTTGGTATAATGACGAATAATGAATAATTTTCACTTGATTGACTAAATTAATATAATATATACTTGAGTTGTCGCACATTTTAATGACCAAAGGATCAAGCTTATATCCATGCAGTATATACAGTTATAAATGATATCTATTAGTAAAAATTTGTGTAGATGATAAATGGAGAGATTGTATTTAGAAACGATGCAAAATAATTATTGTAAATACGATGTTTTATACGAAAATGTTAATGAAAACGTAGAACTTACATTATAGTAAAGTCCAACGTGAATTAGATAATAAAATTTATATTTTGGGGTTTTGATGAGGTACCGGCTGATGCTGATATGAGCTTTGTTTTCAGTATAGTAATTATAAAGCGAATAATTTTGCAATAATAATAGGAAATTTGATATCTTTGTATACTCGTAGTTAATAGAATTATGTGAATTATTGTGTAACTCGAAAAAACGCTGTAAAGCAAGTGAACGCGAAAACGAAACGAGCTTAGCCCTGTTCCAGTAAAAATCCGCGTAAATCAAAATATTCTGCTATAGTTTAGCGAAACATATCAAAGATTCCGAAAATTTGGATTCCCCCGCAGACTATTAAATTTCTAATCGCTTTGGGGAATTTGCCTTAATGAGAGCTAGACTGTCTCGTTTCCCTTTCAATCCTACTATAGGTAAGATTACGCCCTGGCAGGTCAAAAAGGAAACTCAGTTAGCTTTTCCGAAAACTATTACCTCAATGAGACTTTACTATAGTCATTTACTAGATATTCTCGAGTACGCCCACGGATTTTAATCCTAGAGCAAATTAAAGTTCACACTCGACAGGCAATAAACTTCCTACGCCGCGCTGTGTGAGTCCGTAGCACAGTTTTCACCACTCTGATTTACTACTCTGAATTCATATATTTATGACGACTCTCACTTTCTTCCTCTCTCTCGCTCTCTCTCTCTTTCCTTTATGAAAATTGTATTTATTCACGAAAGGGAAAATTGCAACAGAAAACAACAAAAATAGGTTTATTTTTATAAATAATTAAAATCTTTATTTTACAACTAAACTATATCAATAACGTTAATACACGTATAATATACAGATATATATAAATATACAAGTATATATAAATTCACAATATTTACAACAGTGAAAAAACGATCTCAGATCTCGGGCTTGTTCTCCACATGATCTGGATCTCGGTGTCCGGGACCAAAAATATCAGCGCATCTCCAATGACATTAATAGTCCCATGGACTGGGCAGTGGCGGATAGAGCTCCGAATCCCACTTGGCGAGAGGTTCGCCATTTTCGTCGTCGTCGGGTGATGATTCCCATTGTGCTGGATGCGCCGGCTCGAGGTCTAGATTAGCGAGAATGCGCTCGTATGCGTCCAGGTGATTCTTAGGAGGCGACAGGTCCGGTCTGGCTGGACTATCTAGGCGCTGCGATTGCGGATCCGGTATCCCTGCTGGAAACTCGTACAGGTCGGATTCCTGCCGACTATCCGCGCGCTCGATCTCTTCCTCGTCTTCGTTTTCTTCGCTGTCCTCACTGCCTCTCTCACCATCGCTCTGCCCCACGTCCTCACTGTCTTCATCACTCTCCATCTCTACATCAGTCTCCGTCTCCTCATCACTATCCCTCTGGTCCTCACTGTGCCTCTCGTCATCACTCTCGCGCTGTACGGCAACCACGACGTTTTCATCGTTCCTCTGTACCTCCTCCTCGACGACTGCCTCGTCTTCGCTCTCGTCCTCAGACAGCTCCTTGCCCAGTCCCTCGTCTGCCGATCCATTTGCCTCTTCGCCAAACGCACCGTCGTCCGGGTACCTCTCCGGGTCATCGGACACGCAGCCATCGTCGCCATCTTCTTGGCCGCGCAGGCGATCGTGATCCGATATCATGCGCACCCACTTCAACTGTAGATTATACACCTGCCTGGTGATGTCTCCTCCGACGCATCGCACGCGCTCCACAGACCTGTTGATCTTTGTGGTGGCCAGGAGGATTCTTGGAATTGGCAGCTCGAGTAGCGCTGTCAAGCAGTGGAGAATCTGAAAATAAAGGCACGAAAATTTGCTAAAAAAATGTTACCATAAAAAGTGGGAATATGAACATATTTAAAAAACCATGATCCTTACCTTGGCTTCGTCTAAAGGGCGTCCATGTCTTCCATTACATTGCCTTATGACAGCTTTGTAGTAGAGGATTTGATCCTCTACCAACATAAGGTCCTTGACGCTGTCGAAAGTGCCTCTTGAGCAGAAGCACTTCGACCGAAGCGAATGCGGAAACTTGTGCATTCTGAATTCAAGTTTCGAGACCAACTTCGCTCCTTCGCAACTTATGGCATACTGAATCGTCCAAGCCTCTTATAGAGTGTATAAATTAGGTATACATGTCCAGTAGGTTAGTGTAAGACAGGCTGTTTGGTCGAACAGGACAAGGTGACACTAGGTGAGAGAGTTGGAGTCAGGTAGAAAAGAGATCGACCTGCGTTACTTCAAGCCAATAATTATATTTTTCAATCAAATTGTTCGTTCAAGTTTAAAATATTATTCCTTTTTTTTTTGCTCCCTTATTTTTCTCAAGTAAACAATCAAAATAAAAGAGAATAATTTTGTTCCAACATTGTTTCCTTATTACAAAATTGACTTTCAAATGAACAAAACGTTTATTATTATTTACGTGTAATAATTAAGACAATTTTTTTTTATTTTTCAAGCACTGTCCCAAGTATTGAAAAAATAAAAAGCTCCCTCTAGGAGGAAGCAAAATGAGGTTAGTTTAAAAAATAATGATGTTGTGATTAATTTTTTTAAACTACTATTTGTCTATTTGTAGTTAGATTTTATTATTTTTGTAATTTTAAAGGAAAGATGAAAACTCTATAGTGAGTGAGAGAAAGAGAGAGAGAGAGAGAGAGAGAGAGAGAGAGAGAGAGAGAGAGAGAGAGAGGAGAGAGAGAGAGGGAGAAAAGTATACTGACTGATTTTCTATTATTTAAAAAAGTTTATTTAAGGGTAGAGTACAGTCGAAAATAATCAAAAATTCGATTTTTTTTGATTGCAGAAATGTAATCTATAACTCTTTCACTTTAAGAAAAAACTATGTCCATACATAAATTTGATAGTATAATATTTTCTTTCATATTTTTAAAAAATTATATTTCTTAATTATTTTGTTTATTTTACACCATTTTTTGCAAATTGAAAGACGCTTTATCGCTAATTTTTTGAAATCGTTGTATATTTTCAGGAGTAATACTCTACAAAATGTACCACTTGCTACTACCAACCCAATAAATTCAGAAGTCAGGGAACATAATCAACCGTCTTAAATTCTGTTTTAAATTATGTTTATCTTTAAATGCATTTTTCTAATAACTTAAGTTTATGATATTCAAAATGTTCCGAGCGTTTGAAATTTTGTTGCACCTTTCTGACTTTTGTTTCTACATATTCTGGAACTAATTTAGAAACTTTTCTTCGTGCAGTTTAATTAAATTCATTTTTAGATGTTTAGTTGAAGATTCAAATGTTATTAAAATTTAATAAATTTTGATTGTTTTCATTTTAAATTTACTCAATTTGAAGATTGATAGAAAAATGTTACTGTTAGCAAAGGACAATCTGACTGCCACCCACCACCAAAATTGCCCAACGTTTCGAGCCCGCTTCGGCTCCTCCTCGGGGAGGAATTATTAATTAATTTAATTTATAAGACTGAAATTTATAGTTATTTTACGTGATTAACATATCAATGAGAGTTCAATAAATTATACGTTAAAAAAGTGCTTCTCAAAAGACGATAAATTAATGTACAAAATATAGTTAACGAATCTAGTGTAATTTGTAGAAAAATGGAACTGAAACTCGGTTTATTAAATTTTTCATTTTGAATTTTAAAATTAGTTAAATAGTTTTTTTTTAAAACAAACGTCTTAGCAATATAATGTCAAGGTGGAAAGTTCTCTAGGGAAGTGATAGGAAGAACATAGTAATTTTTTACAACTGAGTTAACATAATACACATATCTTTATTTTAAAATCTTAAATATCATTGTAAAAGTATATACATATAATACAATTTGTCAGCTTATTTTAAAATAAAATTAACTTTCTATGGACTCAGCACAATGACTTCATATGGGTCTGCATGTGGCATTACTGGATTCTCCTCGATCTCTGCCTCCGAACTATCGGAGATCTCGAGAACCTCCATTTCCTCCTCCGAATCAGATATTTCGATCATCTCGATATCCTCCGAATCGGAGATGTCGATCACCTCGATATCCAAGGGCTCTGGGGCGTCGATGATCTCGACTTCGGGGTAGGGGCTCACGCGATTGTCCGCATCAGGGCTTGCCGGATTGCCACATTCGACGTGATTCGGATCTCGGCATCCTTCGGAGGCATTCCTCCCGGCTTCTATTTCTACGCACGCCCAATTGTGATCAAGGTGTGCTATGTCCGGCCGGTATAAATGAGGCGGATTACGCGGGTCGCACGGGCTCGGCGGTCTATACTCCGGACTCGCCGGACTGTCCAATTCAAGATGTGCACGTTTTGGAGGAGGCGACGGACACTCGTCGCTGGAACTATCATCCTCGAAATATTCGTCACTGTCTGGCTCAACTCCATACTCCGGCTGCGGATTCGCGGGAGGATTCGCGGCTCTGTTCCTCGTTAGGTCCTCGTCGTCAGAGTCCGGTACTGTAGAGTACGCCTGGTGAACCATCATGTGAATCTGAAAAATGAGACAGAAATTTCTATGTAAATATGTAATGACACTAACATGAATAATTAATCAGTTTTTTGTCATTTGAAAAAAACTTGAAAAATATATTATTATCAAAATTATAAAAAAAAAAAATTTCATCCTTACCTCACTTGGATTTGCAAGGTATCTGTGATGTACGTTGCAAAGACATACATCTAGCGGCTCGTCGGTTATTGGCTCCTCTGAAGGAATAAATGAGAGCCTGTTTTCTGCAGTCCTGTACGGGCAGGAGCACCCGGATCGGGAACTAGACGGGAAGGCGCTCATTGTAGATAAACAAGTTGTCAAACGAACTGAACTTCTTCGTCACTTGAAGTGTACTGAATCTTTTGAGCCTGTGGGGGCTTATTTATACAGGACAAATGAGAGCTGCCTGATGAGTGACGATGAGTTTAAGGGGCAGAGAGGTATAGTCATGTAGAAAAGAGGTTCGGTCAGTAAAATTTGGGGGAAAATTTCGACCTGAGTCGATCAACGCACCTGTAGTTGGTATCGAGGTTTGTATACAGTCTTGCATATAATAGCGAGACAAGAACAGGGGGCAGCGGAGGGGGCGATTTTTGTGTAATTTGTATAATTTATAAAAATATAAAATATTGCAACATATATATATGATTATATATTTTATTTGAATTGTTTATTTTTAGTTTAAA
>JAPYZP010004422.1:0-12801 GCA_030522985.1 Torymus sinensis
CGAGTCAAATAATTTTTGGAGAAGAACAAAAATACTTTTATCCCAAAATAATCGGTGACATAGGCATACGCGAGTCACCTGATTTGAGATGGATTCGGCGATATGCCGCCTTAAAATTAATTTCACACACAAATGAGTTCAGTTGTTATAACGTTTTCATTTTTTCTTAAACACAACGATCGACGTCGTAATATAACAATCTTGCCGTCTAAATATCGCAGTTCCTTGGAATATTTACGCGCACTTTTTACGGCTTCAACGTACTTTTTATGTGTTACACGCCTTTTTTCAAACACACCATGTAAAATGTCCACATTAAATTTGTTTTCTACATCACTTATAAGTTTATTTAAAATTGACCCTCGATAGTCATATCTTGTGTTTTGTTAAATGCCACGAAATTCACCGATTTACTCACACGCTTGATTAATGACAGAGGTATAATTCTGAGGGCTAGGTGGCGCCTTCCGGTACGGTCGTGTGGCAACACAGCTCCGGATTTATCGTGTTTTTTGACTGGTTGCGAATGACTTTTTTTGGAAAATACTGCACCGTCATGTACTGTGAATAGTGTTATGTTGGTGTGAGTGTGTGCCATTCTACTTTGGTCAGTGTAAAGCCACTGTTTTACCATCTTTTGAGAACTGCTTGGTACCGGCTCTGTCATCGCCTACCACAGTCGATACACATATATTTTTTGGCTCGATCTCACACGCTACTGCATAGTATACTTCCTCTTTTCAACAACGGCATCATCATCATCAGTGAAATTCTTTACGCATTGATCTGAATTAGACAATCCCTAATAGAACGCGTAAAATAGCAAAGTTTGCCGACAGTCGGAGAAGAGGTCGATACCAACACGAACACACCTGCGTCACCTAGCTTTTAAGCATGTACAACTGCCAGCTGTCGGAACCAAAACAAACAGACTGGCTATTCAAATGTAATACTGAAGCAGAATATCTTTCGATATATTCTCTTGGTTTATCGACTTGATATTAATTGACCGCACTATCTGTCGAAGAAGATGCCTCCAAAAACAGCACCAAAATCGTGCAGTATCTGCAAAAAAGTAGAGAAGCAAAAAACGAAATAAATGCTAAAATTTGTGGAATACGAAAACCAGTATCACGAAATTTGCAGACCCATATTTCAAGTGGAAATTTCTTCGATTAGTTCTTGCAGTACTTACATATGCGAGAAATGTAAGTACCCTGAGCTCTATCCAGCAGAAGAAAAGAAGTGAAGACTACAACACACTCGCGCGAGCAAATACTCAGCGCGCAGCTGTTATCATCGACACCTGCCCACCGGGTTGACGGTTCAAAGCCACCGACTGTTGTAAAGCCGGTTGCGGCTCGGAAGGCGTCCCTGGCGCAATAGAACCATGCTTCACCATCAAATGTGACTCTCTCCCATCATCCAAGAGGACGAAAAGAAGAAGTAGAGGTATGCGAGAAGAGTATACAGCTTGAATCCCAAACGCCACCTGCACCAATTAATTCAAGAAAGGAAACAGACGAGGCTTTAAATACACACAACCGTACCTCGAAAACGCTGTCTCGGCCGAGCTCACGGTCACACGTCTTTACGCCATCACCAAGGAGCGAACTCAAAATACCCTGGCAACGCTGTTCTGATCTTAAGAACGGTACGATCATCTCGAGTCTAGTTATGTATGCTAATTCTATTCGCGACACGGTAGGAGAGGTAATTCCTCTCAGCAGAGATCTACTGAGACGAAACTTACTAATATTGCCGAATCACTGACTGTTCCCTGCTGTCACACAGAAAATTGGCAATCTCGAAGCAAAAGTGAGCTCCTTAGAAACTCTGCTGAATGAGCGAAATAGCCTGCTACTTCAATACAATAATTCGTTAAATGTCCTTACCAAAGAATTCGAAATGTTGCGCGATCAACTAAGTAAATAGGCACGTCCACTTAAAATAAACGGTAATGACAGTAATGATGAAGCTGTTCAGCAGTCGCGTAATATTTCGCCTGTAGCAAATTCTCGAGGCGATTTTCTGATACAAAATCGTCGGCGTCGAACGCGTGATACGCACCCCAAAAAAATCACCATGTTCAATATGTGTATAGTTCTCCTGTGGACGGAACGAATAATGCTGAGACTTCGGCAGAAATAATTATCTCTAATATATGGAACGGGACAGATAAACAGCGTGCGGAAGTAGTTCATTCCGTTCTCTCAGCGGTTCTTCCGTCCATTGGAATGGATGACATTATGTCAACACGCCTACTTCGAACTGAGAGACAGGATACTAGCGTTTCTAATGCGTCGAAATCGGAGCGTCATCGAACACCTTGGACTGTCTGCCTCTCTCGTCGCCAGTTGGTGGCCAGCAAAATGTGGGCGAAAATCAAACTGACTGCGTTCAGCACGACAAATATCGACGTGTCACCTCTCACTCAGGAAACGAGTAATAGCTTGGTACAAAGAAACATTAGGGTAGATGTACCGGTTCTGGCCACTTTAAGGATTCTTTTTTCACCAGTTCTGGCCACCTAAAAATGCATTTAATAACATGGATATGTGGCCAAATAACATGGATATGTGGCCAAAAACGGAACAGTGGCCAAAACCGGTACGTCTACCCTATTATTAATGAAATCTTTGTTGATAAAAGGTGGATGATGGATGTTGGTGGAAAGAACATAGTCAGTAGTAGATTTACTAGAAACAGTTTATATATACATTTAAAGAATAACTACAGCTAACCGGGCATGCTCGCAGCGCATGTCCTCGCGTTTCAGAGGACATCAATCGAGAGGGAGAGCGAGTCGGCCGCTGCCGCTTGTTCGCCCAAGTCGCACGGTGCGTTCGGGTGGAGAGACTTACATATGTGTGTATGTGTATGAGTCGCGCGCTATACTTACCATCATAGCCATGCGACAATATAACATATATATTTTCAACACGCCTCCTTAAATTTATATTTTTTCGCATTTTTCATAAGTAGCTTGAGTTTGAAAATTTGAACTTGACTCCCCCCTTTTTTTTAAATGAACTTAGGGTTTTTAATTGTGAACTTACATTTTGTTCTACATCTTATTTTATATTCAACATTTCTCGGAATTTTGCAAACTTTTCCTTACTTAGCGCGTTGGTAAATATATCTGCTAGATTGTCATTAGAATCGACTTTAATAATTTCAATTTCTGTATCTCTCACACTTTCATGCACATAGTGTTAGTGTATTTCAATATGTTTAGAGTTTTTCGTAAAGTTTCCATAATTTGCAACATTTATCGCACCCAAATTGTCTTCTTAAATTTTTATTGAACCATTCAAATTGATTTTAAACACTTTCATCAATTCTTTAATAAATTTCAATTGTGTCACTACTTCGGATAGGGCAACATATTCCGCATATTTTGACGCTTTTGTTACTGTTTTTTGTTTACGCGATTTCCAGTCAATTACGTTACCAAAAACTCTAATTGCGTAGCCTGTCGTCGACTTTCTATCAGTAGTATCACCAGCCCAATCAGTATCAACAAAACAATCTACTGTATCACAAGTTATGTTTCTTTTATAATTTAAATTAAAATTTTTTGTTAAATAGAGATACTTTAAAAATCGAGATATTTTCAACTAAATTAACAAATTCTTTAAGGTAATTGGCAGTCTCTGATTTATTTTTAATCAAAAAATTCTAGTGCATTTACTGTAATCGTCTATGAAAGTAAGAAAATATTTTTCACCTCCATAACCTGTGGTACTATGTGGCCCATTTAAATCTGTATGAATTAATTCTAATATTTCTTTTGTTTTTGATCTATTATTCTCGAACGGTACATTTGCCATTTTGCTTTCGATACAGTTGGCACACTTCATGTCAATATTTTCAAGTTTGTCTGGTAAACCTTCGACTAGCTTACTGTTTTCTAATTTATTCAAATATTGGAAGTTTACGTGCCCAAGTGCTCTATGCCATTTCTCTTTATTCGTTAATTTTACTGAATTTAGTTTCATATTTTTATTTTCCATATTTAAAACGAAGCTTTTAATATAATACAAGTTATCTATTTTATTTGCAGCAGCTACTAACTCTCTAGAGTTATTATATATTTTTGCGCTATTGTTTCTTGATACTGTTTTACAACTTTCTGTTATTTTTGAAACACTTAGTAAATTCTGTTTAAACCCTTCAACATAATAAACATTTTTCAAATCAATTTGTTTTTGACCATAATAATTTTTAATTACAATCTTTATGTTTCCTAATTTAGTGGCTTTTAAATTTTTACCATCCGATAATTTAACATCAATCGGAACTCTCAAATTTACATACTTATTAAAGAAATTATCGCTTTTTACAATGTGGTCAGTACAACCGCTATCTAACAATCAATTAATTTCGATTTTCAAGTTGTCCGAAGATGTACTTGAAAATTTGTGATTATACTCGTTTACCTGTGTATTACAGACTTGCGCTGATCACGTCTCAGATAGACCGTTGCCTTGTTCGCTCGAAGACTTGCTGTTTTGGCCTCGTCTTCTGCCTCGTTCTCTGTGGAATCTGCCTCTGTTGTTGTCTCTATTGTTGCCTCTGCTGTTGCATCGACTTCTACCGCTACTGTGTTGGGCTTGTGGGCAGTCCTTTTGGTGATGTTCTTGTTGTCCGCCATTGTAGCATTTTCCTTTAGTTTTTGTGAAGAATATGCTAGCACTATCTTTATTTTCCATAGTAGTCTTTGTCATATTTTTCTCTTTGATTTTCGATTTGACATAATCGACTGTCCTTTGTACTCCGGAATCACATCGATGAAATCTCCAATGTAACTGTATTCCAATGGCAATGCTTTGATTAAATATCTCATTTTCTCTACATTATCTATCGTTCCGCCTGTAGTCTTAAAATCATTCACTGATTTCTGGAACTCAACGAAAAATTCTTGTATTGTGCTGTAGTTCGCCAATTTAATTTCTTCCATCTTTACTCGACATATTATTTGCAGAGCTGTAGACTGTGATAGTTACATGCTATCGAATTTTTTAGGCATCTCAAAAGCTGTCCTGCATCCTGTTAAATATTCTAACTGTTTATTTGAAACTGTACTAATTACAATGTTTCTTGCTTTCAAATCCATCTTCTTCCATTCTGGCTCCTTATCTGTGGCAGCCATTTGCCTCATGGCTTGTTCATTGCATTCCTTGTACTCGAGCAAGGTCGTCAATCTGAATTTCCAACTTGAATAGTCTTCTCCATCAAAAATTGGTAGAGTGATGTCTTCAATTTTTGCTAATTTAGCCATTTCGGTTTCTTCAACGTTTACTTTTCACTTTTAAGTACGATAATTTTCTTTCATGTCTAGCACTCTGCCACGTGTTCTGACTCGAAAAAGTAATCACTCGACATCACTTAAATTTTTATAATTTCAACAAAACGTCTTTCACTTGTTGGTTCTTGATTATCTAGAGTAGATTTCTCCATATATATTTTTCTTGAATTTTCCTTTTTTTCCCAAAGCTGTCTACGTTTTCCGAAGGTTGCGTAGATTAGCTAAGTAGAGAAAACTTACCAACCATCAAACCACGCTCTGTTACCATGTTGATAAAAGGTGGATGATGGATGTTGGTGGAAAGAACATAGTCAGTCGTAGATTTAATAGAAACCTGAGCTTGCTCGCCCAAGTTGCGCGGTGCGCTCGGGTGGGGAGACGTACATATGTGTGTATATGTATGAGTCGCGCGCTATACTTACGATCATAGCCACGTGACAATATAACATTTATATTTTCAACAATCTTAAATAAAGAACGCTTTCTTCAGTTTAATTATCTCAAAAGTATTACGCGCGGGCTAGGTTTCAAATATATATGGCATAGAAGCGGTCGGTTCCTAGTTAAGAAGCGAGACAGCGAAAAAATGCAAGTGTTCACAACCGCAGCCTGCATATGTTATCAAATCTTTATAAAGATAGTGATGGTGATGCAGATACTCCTGTAAAATCGGGTCTTAATGCGAAGGTTGCCGCAAATGTAAAGTCTATCGGCCACCCGATATAGACTGTCTCACCGACGATTGTGATTTTATTGTAAATTTAAAGAAATACGCAGTAGACCATGAGTACAGGATCGTAATGGGTGATTTGAAGGTGAACACGTTGTTGACCTCTAGGGATTCGGAATTTATTAAAGATTTTGCAAGTGAATTGAACCTTAAACTAGTGGATCATGGCGCGACTCATCACACTGGGAACTCTCATACGTGGATCGACGTAATACTAATTGACTAATGTCGAAATAAATTTTGAGTTGAGAAAGCCCGTAACTCTCAATAGCTTCACATATAGAGATTTCTAGTCGATTACACCAGAGACGCTCTTCCCTCTCGTCGAATCATGTGACTGGTCACCCATCAATCGCTCTTATATCGGGGTAGACTCTCGAGTAAAAGATCTTACAGAACTTTACAGCCGACGTGATGCTGTACGTAGGCGGTACAAAAGTCCTCGAAACAATACCCTCTGGGTAGAGTTTCAGTCGGTTGCTACAGAAGATGAGCAACGTTCAGAAAAAGCAAAAGCAACCTCCATTCAAAACAGGTTATTCAATGCTTTAGAGAATAACAAAAATGTGTTGAAGGAACTTCGTAGTCTCGGAATCATATCAAAAGCCGCTGAACAACTACATGGCTTTACACCTGATGAGTTGAACGCACACTTTGCTGTGGTTTTCGTCTCTCTCACCGAGCATGAGGCGGATCTGGACGACATTCTGTCTAAGGCTAGTATTGATGGCTTCACTTTTCGTGAAGTGCAGTTAGTATTTCGTCCAATATAAATTATTCCAATTGGGCTTATTTTTGGAAAATAGACACATTGAAACACGACAAATACATTAGGAATAAATAATTATCCAAAAAAACTAAATTGAGAAATCTTGGATTTTGTAGTTTTATCGCAGCAAAGAAGATAAAATAGTGTAATACTGTGTAAGACGGCTTATGGCATTCAGCTCGAATAATTTAAATACCGTTTTCTTCTTTAAACTTTTATTTCAACACCTCAAATTTTCAACTAGCTGTAATTTTTTTCAAAAAGAAGGAAACTATCTTCTCTGTTTCCTAAGTTATTGACTTGAAATTTAAAATGATTTTATACTTCGTAATTTAGATTCGATTAATGATGAGAAATAAATGATTCTACGAAATTAAAAATTAAGTATTTTATCATTATAAATAATATTAACTATGAATACATTTTAAGATGTATCATAAAAATAATAAGCGTGAATGTTGTTTAAGAGAAATTATTACGAAGACAAAAATACAACGCAGTAGCCTGAATATTATTTTATAGTGGTCGCATCTTATCTCGTAACATACCCACCTGTTTTCTGGGCTTAGACACATTTTTCTTTTCTTATAAGCGAGCTGGCGCGGTATATTGTTTCACATTTTTAAATAAAACATTTGCCAATTCAGAAGAAATTGTCACGTTTGAAAAAAAATTCAAACAGACGGGACTGTATGCGTTGAAAGCGTTGCTGTGAGTGTATATAAAGGAATCGGAATTGGTAGTTCACCAGTATCTGTCGGTTGGAAGATAACAATGGTAAGAGCGGCAGAGCGACGTTGGCACAGTGGTTAGCATGCTAGTCACGGAAACAACGTCGTCCAGGGGTCGTGGGTTCGATTCCCGGTGAAATCACTCGGATTTTTTCTCGGGCTGTTTTTCTGCGGGAAAAGTACCAAGACACCGGCTGCTTTAAGGCGGGGTTTTCCCAGAGATTTCCCTTCAGTGGAACCCCGGGTTTTCCTTTTCCTTTCAGGTGCAAACCTGCGCGAATGCGAAGCAGTGTTAGGGAAATAGGACGGTCGATAAGGGAGGAGTAGGCCGAACCGATGCACTAGGCAGGGAACGCCGGCCTTACCGGCGGGGAGCTGGACCTTAAATATGGAACTTCTCCGGAGAGGCTTACCCTGGAAGACGGAGCCGATGCCACTCCAAGGGCAGAGAGTGTTGGCTTAACCAACACGGTGTTAGACTGAAATACGTGCTCACCGGAAATGTCTTCCAGAAGGGTTAAGAAATAGGTAGGATAATATAATAGGGAAAATAAGTGAAGTTTTAGGATTGGGCACTACTTCCACACCAAGGTTGTGGAAGGCCCCCGCCAGCTGGGGTAAGAGCGACAGTAGCGCACTTGGTTAAAATTCTCACTTAAGCTTTACGCGTCGGAAAAGTTCGAGAACCACATATACTCACAATGGACGCGTGTTGGCAAGTGATCTCCAAAACTTATCTTTGGAGGTGTTATACACAAAATTGCACTTTCTTCTGCTACACTGCGGTATCTCTCCGATCGACTACATGTACGGAATCGGTCTTTTTCATAATCGAGACATTCTTTCAATAGCTCTACAGGATATAAAACAGCGAAATTAACATACAAACCCTATAGCTGCACGTATATTTGAACGCTATCGTGAGTATTAAATAATGTATTTATTTTTGGATGATTTGGGGGCTGTTGTTGAGTTCGTGGGTTATCGAATATTTAAGAACACTTGTTGGGGTATTGGGTTAATGGGTTATCTTGGTCATTGGGTTATTATGGTCAGTCAATACTATAGTTACAGAATCACCATCTGAAGAGTCATCTCACATGGCATATGAAAATGATACAGTCAACAACAACAACAGTAGCAGTAGTGATAGGAGCATTAGCAGCAGTAGTATTAGTAACACATCCGAAGATGAAACCACAGATAGTGGAGGTGAGATAATGTAGCAAGCTATCTGAAAGATTCTCACGCCATCCATTTTTGCAGGACTTTATTTACATAGCGGCGACGGATTCGGACCGCGTTTTATAGTTGAAAGTGAAACGGTGCGGCATTATCGTTGTTTCGGCTATGCAGGAAGGGAAATCCAAGGAACCTCCATCAGACGCAAATATTTATACCTGGTTAGAGGGATGCATACGAAACCTTTACGAACAATTGAGTATCAGAGCTGAATCTACTGATTTTATAGTGATAACCATAAACTCGGAAAGATTCAACCATGGGCCTTTGTGGCTCTATTTTCGACCAATTTAAAATTTCAACGTCGAAAATCTTTGGGAAATGTTATTCAATGCAGTACAAAGTGCAAATGATTTTTATGACACACCGTGCGTAAAGTACCACTTTACTAACGCACGAAGTGTCATAAAATAATGTTCGATACTTGTGATAAATGTGATCCTGGCTCGAGTGTGATTGTCGCCCGAGCGAAGCGACTCACATTCAAGCTAGAATCATATTTATCGCAAATGTATTGAAAAATACTATAACATTACTGATAGATTGACGATTAGTTGTGCTCTTGTAAAGGGTACCATAAGACGTGGTAGAGTGGTAGATCATGTTTGACCGAAGATGCAGTAAATAAAAAATCTATTTTGTATATTAAGAATGATGATGACCTTTGTCGCACAGGACAACTGCATGATTATTGGAACAGAATTCGTAAGAGTAATGGACGTGTTCAAAAGGAAGCGGCAGAAGAACTGTCAATAAAAAATATTCGCGTATCGAGGATCATAGATGTTCTAAAAAATGTTATAAATGCATGACAATACCACAGTGTGACATGTTTGAAAATCTCAAAAACTGTACGTTGTGTTTTAGATCCTTTTTTGACGATTTGTGTTATGAAAATCATTTCGAAAAAGGAACCTTCATAAACACTACCAGTGTATGCGATAACATAAAAATATGTCAAATTTGTTGCAAAACAGTACGTTTTAACAACAGCAAAAGAATACATGAGTGTGGTGTATCTTTCTGTGATACATGCAAATTATTCTTACCACCTAGTCACCTATGTTACATACAACCTGTGAAGACGATAGAAGAAGATCAATCCTCAAGTTTCATCTTTTTATTTTATAATTTTGAGACTCAGCAAACTGTAGAAGTATTGGGTGACAAGGAGAAAAAATCCACATTCCCAATTTGTGTGTAGTTCAACAAGTATGTAGCTTCTGTATCGAGATTGGTGATATTTCTGTTTATTGAAAATATTGTGGGCTCGCAAATATGTATTAAAAAATAACGCCGTTAAAGGATTCGTTGAACTTGCATTAGAGCCAATGCAACAGTTCAAAGAAGTATCGCGCACAATTCGCAAGGATTTGACGCACAATTTGTGTTCAAGTATATTGTCGAAAAGTATGAGAATGAACAATGCACACCATCAGTGATAAGGAACGGTTCAAAAATAATTTTATTAGAGATTTTACACGTGAGATCCAGAGTTTAAATAATTTGCATATGCCATTATCAATCTACTAAAAACGTACTGTTTACCAGAAATAGAGAAAGCTATTTTTCCACACTTATTTAATACACCTGAAAATCAGACTTATGTAGGACCGCTACCTCCTTTGAATGTATATTCACCAGAATCTATGAGTTCTAAAAAAAGACAAATTTCTTTTTGAAATGGTACACTGAACAAACATTGTGAGGTTATATATTTAATTTCCGGTGATAATTTTTCAAGGGATTGAAAAATATTCCAAACGAGACGTTACAATTTTGAGATTAGCGTGTTTAGCTTTTCGAAAAACTTTCATAAAATCAGTGTTGATCCGTTTACCGAGTGTACGACTGTAGCTTCCATTTGTATGCGCATTTGCAGAAAAACATATTTAGAAAAAATCAAATAAGTAATTTACCACTAACTCCATACTGATAGATTGATAAGCAATCCAAAAAGGCCGTATATTGGATATCTTGGTTGGCGAAATGCATTCTCAAACGATCTATTGGATATCTTGGTTAGCGAAATGCATTCTCAAACGATCTATTGAACATGCCGGTTGGTGTCGAGAGAGAAGGTTACCCGAGGTAGCTGATATTGACGATTACAGTCCACCACGAGTTGAGGAAAATCACCGAGGCTCAGTATTGCAATTTCACGGATGTTTTTGGCATGGCTGCCGTCCCTGTTATAGAATAAATCTAAATGAAGCTTTAACAACTGGTGATTCAACGTACGATAGGTTTGAGAGTACTTTAGCCATAAGCAAACGAATAAAAAACAAAAATTACGAATTAATTGAAAAATAGGAGTGTGATCTTCAAAATGACGTCAGGCAAAATGAAGAGCTTAGACGTTTTATCGAGGGGTGTACAAATGATGAGAATCAAAAGCCTTTGGATGCACGAGAAGCATTTTTTGGTGGACGTACAGATAACACCGTCAAAGTCTTTGATTTTCAAGTACAAGAGAAGATTAAGTACGTGGATGCTTGCTCATTATACCCGTATATCTGCAAACGTGGTAAATATCCCATTCGACACCCTAAAATATACATTGGGCTAGAAGAATATACGTATACCATGGAGTTAAAAAATGATATGTCTTTAGTTAACGATTTAAATTAATGTGAAGTTCTTTCGCCGTGAAACATGTACTACCCTGTACGGCCGGTAAGAGCGGACGGCAAATGAAGTTTTCCACTGTATCGCACGTGTTGTGAACAAATGATGCAGGAAGATCGTCCACATCAAGTTCCGAATGAGCGTATCTTAAGAGGTACGTGCGTTTCTGAGGAGCTTAAAAAGGCTGTCAAATACGGATACGTTATTAAATATATTCATGAGATCTGGCCATTTCAAATAACTCAATATGATCCAGAAGAACGCATAGGTAGTATATTCGCCGAATATATTAATGAGTTTTTCGCACAAAAGGACAATGGTATCGGGTTATTCACCTGACTGCATAACGGATCAAATAAAGATCAGTACTTGGCTCTATACGTATGTGACTCAATACATGGATCAATACGTATCGGGAGGCGATAGTAAGATTTAAATTCTATTTAGTTTCAGTGTTAGCGTATTAGCTAGAGAAATATGTGAAGGTATTGCAAATAAGACAACCCTTATGTTTGAATCGCAAATAGTACAAAAATTAAACATTCGTTATGTTTCATATTATATGGATGATATGTCGGCTTATTCGTTAGACTCACTCTATAATATTGTACAAACACGCTCAAAAGATTTTAATGAAACTATTATATCGAAACATGTTATTGTAGATCTATTTTATCAATTTGTATCACCTTTACATCTGTATAATGTACTCGCTCTAATTATCGATAAGTTATCTACAATTATAATTTTGCCTTTGTTATTTAACCTTGGACATAATATTGTAGCAATATTGTTACAATATTAAAAAAAATATCAGAAAACAATTTTTAAATGGAAAAACGATCATCTTGGTTTGTAGGAATATTCCCTCAGGGTTACTTCCATGTTTTTTATTAACGTTGAGGGAATGTTAGCGAAAATTGCGAAAATGGCCAATAAATAATGAGGGAATATTGGAGAAAATTGCGAAAATGGTAAATAAATAATGAGGAAATATTACTTAAATTGTCAGTGCCATAGGGGCAGCCGATGAGATAGTGTCCCGTAAGTACCTCTCTTGCCGGTTACCGGGTTGTATGTTTTCGAAGCTACCGAAAAATTCCGACAATACCCCATTGTGTCATCGGTACATGACATTTCTTTCTGACTGACAACAAAATTTGCAGAAATATAATCGCATGGATCGTGTGTTGTAAAGAGGCTTAAAAAGAAAAAAATACGCGATCGTTGTAGACTATATTTTTGCTGGTTATTTCGTTCGTTGCTGCACGCGAGCGCGCGTAGTATTGAATTGTTAAGTCCGGAAATAAGTGAAAACAAATAATATCGTTTTAAAATTGAATTTATTAAATAGGATACAATTAATTACCAATACAATCGACCTGCTTCG
>JAPYZP010004423.1:0-12012 GCA_030522985.1 Torymus sinensis
AATGCTGCGTCGTTCGAATTTGCAATCACATCATTTGTAGGTCAGAAAATTACTAATGAGAAATATGCATGTTAATTTAATTTTAGAGATACGTCACGGTCGTAACAATGGAGTGAGTGATAAGGTTAACGTAATCGTATCGTATATTTCAATGTGGCACATGCCAAAATTATTTTTATTTCAATACATTGAATCTTACCGATTGTCGATGCACGACGCATAACGTAACGCGGTATAGGGAATTACAAATTACGGCAAATAACGCGGTAACAAAAGGAAACTTACAAACTAAAGCATTTACCCAATAAAGGCGGGGAATAGAAAATTCAAATGCCGCGACGCCGCACCTTGCCAGGGTAGACCGTCGAACGTGGGGAGCATCCAAAATGGTCTAGGACCTGCACACAGCGTGCGCCGATCACCGCTGTGGTGCCGGGCAACTCAATCCAAGTTACTGCGTGTGGATGCTCGCCCTAGAACGGTCACGCCGAAAAACTCGCACGTGGACACGCTCCCACAACAAAACAAGCCTCTAGGCTTACATACCCACTCACACACAAATGCGCAATCGCCAAAATGCCGAACAAACAAAACTGCACGACTTCTCCCTTTGGAGAGCTGCCAACGAATCCTGCCACGGTACAGGCCCAAGCACGCGCAGTATCCTCCCGAGCGGCGAGCGCTTCGTTGCATCAGTGGCGCGGCGGTGCTCGGCGGATAGAAAAGGCGCTCAATTTAAAGACGATATTTATAGCATACTCATCCAACCCAAACAACCAGTTTAAATACGATACATTTTTATTACTAATGTTCATCAACCTATGTTTTATTTTCTAAGTTCTAATTTATTAAAACTATTATAATAGCACTAAAATTTCAGTGCTATCAGAGTGATTAACATTAACAGCCAATGCTCATTTAGGTTGTAACTATTATTAGTCAAATTAAGTATTGTAACAGGTACACTGTTACAAGTATTTCCGATGTGTTGGTTTTTGATGATAAGAAAAACCGAGTTCATGTACATTGCTGTATGTCAACAAATCCGAAGAATAGTACCGGAAGCGAGATTTCAATTGGTGAAGACACATTTTGAATTGACATTAAGAAACGCTATACGGAATGTTTTCTGTACAGGTAATACTCGGAAAATTGAAAAGTCTTCATCTCATCAATTATATAGAAAATACAGCACAGGTGAACATTGTTGTGATAAAAATTCAAACATTAGCTTTTCTTCCAGAAGCCTCAATTGAGGAAATGTATGACGAATTGTCGAGAAAATTTTTTGCGTATGCACGGCGAAGATTTACGAATTTCTTACTGCATTTTAGGAGATTTTGGATACAAAATTTAAGCCTGCTGGTTTTACTGTGTTTGGATTAGCGAACAGGACTAATAATAACAACGAGGCCTATCGTAGTCGATTACTACATAGGCTTGGCTTGAATCTAACGGCATGGGGTTTGTCCACTAATTAAAATTTAAAAGATTTCCTATCATTAAAATAAATCAAAACTCAACAGTGGTTAGTATTATTATTATTGGGTATACAATACTCCCTTATATTTATATAAGAATTTTCTTTTGTATAAGAATATAAATAATTATTGTACCAATGCGGGACCTAAATTCGCACTGAGGTCATGCCTTTCCGTCACTTAACCTTTTAACTGCGGGAAATTTTCAGTACAAATCGACCTCTTATAAAATGCAAAATTTATCCATTAAATCACTGGATATCTCAGGTAGAGTCATTAAATCACTGGATATCTCAGGTAGAGTCTCCGACCTGACTGCTGGTCGATATATCGACCAGCCCCGCAGCTAAAAGGTTAACCAGTTTATTATTGTACCGTGTTCATTGCCCTCGCTACGCTCCGGCGCAACCGCATGGTGCAATAATGGACTGTTCATGGCATGAATAGGCGTGACAGCGGATTTAGATAAACATTCTATAAATATCGGGATGCTCTAAGTATCGTGATATACTATAATAAAAGTAAAATAAATTAGGGGAACTTAAATTTGATGTAAAATGTAAATACTTGATTTCTTTAGAATAAACGATATTTTTCTCTTAACAAAATACTAATGTTTTCATTTTTTTTTTTAAGTCAAAGTTTTGATCCGGATTTTGATTTCCGTATGATTGCTGTGTACCGATTAAATGAGCGAATGAACATTCGAATCTACTGCTCTAAGAAGAATCAATTGATCTTGATGAACAAAACGAGTTTCATAATGGTAAATTTTGTAATCAACTTTAATATAAAGAATTAAATATGATATGTTTATTTTACTTTGTTTGATTTCAGATGATGGGAATGTCGTGATTGAAAGAAATGTCGAAAATTCGTATTTTTCTTGATTCTTTTTCTTTTTTTTATAATTTAAAAATACTTGTTTATTTTTTAGATATTTTCTCACAAATACCTCGACGATGTGTGAGACGTCGAAGACGCAGAAGGGATCCGCGTAACGAACCAAATTTTATGGCACTTGAAAAATGTTCAAAATCATCCAGCACCTTAAAAAAATAGTAGCAAATAGACCTGCTATTGAAGCTAATATTCAAATGAGCCTGATGTTGAAGCTCCTATTGCTAAAATACACGCAGAGCCTGCGTCCGAAGTTATACATGCCCTAGAAGACGTGGTCGCCAATGGACCTGCTGCTGAGATTCTTCGAGCCTTAGAAGGCGTGATGGCAGATGAACCTGACCCTGAAGCTCCTTATGCGCTAGAACTCGAGGTAGCAAATGAAACCTTTCAAGTTGCTTATGAGGCTAATGAAGTTCTTGCTGGGTCAGAACAAAAACCTATTATCGCACCTAATCCAGGTAATAACGTACTTTTTATGATTGAAAGTTATTATAAGATAAAATTAATGGAAAATCTCAAAATTTACTATCATACAGTCCTTCGGTAGTCCTTTAGCGTTTGCTTTAATTAGGAACATTTTTATATAAATTATTCATGCAAATAGTTCAGTAAGAAAAGTATTTATAAGTAAAAATCAGTCAAATTGGTTTTCAAGTGTGCAATTTTTTTATAAATTTTAATAAATATTTTGAACTTGTATATTAATATGATTACAAATTTTATTTTCTAGGATTTAATTTATATAGCCCACGAACTCATTTCAAATTTCTATAAGGATGAATAATTCAATATTATCCTCAAATATACTCTCAGATAGATACGTTATTATTTAATAACTTTAATAAAGCTTACTATAGAATCTGTAGTTGATAGGATCTATTTCAAAGATTAGAAAAAAATGACTTGAATAAAGGTATATTAAAGGTCAAGTGAAGTTAAAATTATTATATTTTGGTTAAAAAGTACTTAAACAAATTCATATTGCTCCGTACTGGTAACTCGCATCATAAATTTTCCCATGGATACTTCCCGTGAAATTTTTCTGAAAATAATTGCCTTATGTTCCTTCTAGTATATATTTCTTACATGTACTTATTCTTGGATTATAAAATTAATAAAACATTATTTCAAAAATACAAAAACTAAAATTTCTGTTTCGACCCGGAGAAAGTCCTTAAGATGGCTTCGGCGCGCTGGGCCGTATCTATGAGGGACCTTTTAGGGTGCATTGAAGTTTTACTTTAATAATGTACAAAATTGCAATGAAAATAGTTAATAGTAAGTTATAACATACTTTTAACTATTTAGGCACCCCGAAATATAAAAAGTAGAAAAATTATCCATCACTATTGATCAAGTAGTATGGCCGTGGAAGTGTATGTTATATACAGGAAACGTAATGTTTTCATCTCATACATGAAGTTTTCTCAAAAATTTCACTGGTGATCATTATTTTTCAACGTATCATTGTAATCTATAGATAATGAACTATTATTTACAACTTTATTTTCAAAGAAATTATAGATTTTCACCTCATATAGGGAAAATGAACACATTAAATTGCACTTCTCCCATAAGAGCCTGTGTTGGAACTACGAGTTTCAACATTTTTTTTCTCTTTCATTTGCCTGGTGAGCACAACTGGGACACAGACAAATAAAAAGCATGAGATTTCAGCTTTCGATACAGATTTTTCTTTTTTGTTATTTATGGGTTTTAAAAATCGCCGGAGACACCTTAAGATGACAGCTGCTCTGTATGGTTTCAAGTGTTTTGTATTAGATGATAATTATAAACCAAAAGAAATTTTATTTTGAATAGAGCTTGTGAGAAGGTGGTAGTTTGCGCGTAGGTGCATGTGGCTTGCACAACTTGATAGGAAAAAAAGTATACGATACTCATGCGCTGTGTAGATATACCCGCATTCGCTTTTTTGTCGCCCTTGCTTCGCTCTTGCTGTGATCACCTACTTTACGCACTCGTATCGTAATGTACTATTTTATTTTTGCATCATATGTAAAGGCCAAATTTAACATAGCAGATAAAGAATTTAAAGTTCAATGAGATCAAACGGGTATTGGTATTGGTAATTGTCACAATGGGCCTTCAAAAAGATAGTTAAAAATTTCGGGAAACCCGAGATTGATCTTTTCGTTTCACATATAAATACAAAATGTGAATTATTTATATCATGACGTAAAGACCTTAACGCGTTTGCTGTAGATACATTTACCACTTCATGGAAAAATTATTTCTTTTATGCTTTCCCGCCTTATTCTTGTTATTTTATAATCCCTTCCAAATAATTTTCCTTTTAATTTTAAAGTGGTTCACAGGAAAACCCATTTTCATTAAATTTTTTTAAAAATTAGTGTACATACTCCTTTTGATATGAAAATATAGAGGGATTAGTTTGAGCTTTATTGAGTGTAGACGTAAGTTTAGGTGCGGAGGGAATCTGGTGTAATTTGCTAGGTTAGAGGAGCGTAAATTAAGAGGAGAGTGGTGAAACTGAAGGGGCTCGTCACAGGGAGCAGAAAGAGATAAAAACAGGGAGAAGTGTGGTAGAATAAAGAAGAAAAAGGGAGCGAAAAGAAGGTAAGGTAAGTAGGAGGTTAGAATATCAATAGCGGAATGGAAGGGAGAAAGAGCGCAAAACTGCTTAAGGTATTGCCACATCGGGGAAGCTCAGACACGGAGTAGATAGTACATAGAAGAATAGAAATGAGCTCAAACCATTTCTTCAATAAGACGGGCGGAGTGGAGCTGGGTGGACAGAATGAGACGGGAAGTCCCAGGAAAGCGGAAAAAGGAACTAGGAACGCAGACCTAGCAGAGCAAAAGCACTGGGGATAGAAAGGGGAGCGTGAATACCGTGTTTAGGGACGATCGGCTCTAAGGGGACCCAGATGCTGAGGGACGGAATGGAGAAGACGAAAAAGGAATCACCAGCGGACGGAGAAAAAAAGAGAGTGAAGAGATCGATGATCGAAGAAGGGGGCGAAATGACGGACGAGGAGGAATAGGAGGAATGGAAGAAAGGAGGGAGCCAGAACAGCCTGGACGTGACCGTAGTCAAAAAGCATACGGAGGATAAAGAAAAGAAGGAATGGAATACAAAAATAGAAGCGGCAATCGATAAAAGCAGTATTTCCGAAATTAAGACGATGCTGATGCAAGTCATGTCCGACTACAGAAAGAGAGCTATGGATTTTGAACAGGAGAAGGCAAGAATAGACAGGCAGAGTAACGAGGATATAAGAAAGGGGTTCGAGGACATTAAAAAGTACCTCGAGGAGAGCAATGAGAAATGGAAGAACGGCGTTAACAAAGAACATGAACAAGGAAATTAAACTGATAAGGAACGAGATGGAGGAATGGAAAGGGAAGGAGGGGACGCAGAATCCAGACAATGAGACTCTAAGGAGGGAGGTAGAGGAGCTGAAGAAATGGAGAACGGAGATAAATACAAGAGAGGACAATGCGGCTGGGGGACAAGGAATAGGCCAGTCAAATAAGTTTTTCACCGAATTTAATTACAAGCTGATTTTTTTAAAATTTATTCTGGTTGGGGAAGCCACCAGGAACAATAATCCAGTGAGTAAGCCAACATCTGATGGTAGCGCTTTGTTTAAATAAATAATTAATGATCAAAAACTCAGTTTTTTGACTATAGGAAAGAAACTATTGACTTTGTAGGAAAATGTTCTGTATGAACTTTGTAGACATTAAAACGATCTACAAAACGCGACCTCAAGATTAAAATTTAGTTTATTTGGTTATCTGCAAATAGCAAAAAACCGCTGAAAATGGCCATTTTTACGATTGTTTATAATTCTGTTTAAAAAATTGCTAGACGCTTGATAACACGTAATCGAATAGCTATTATGGTAGTAAACAAGCAGTTAAAATTTCAGCTAAAAATATTCAATAGTTTTTGCATAATTGCTATTATTTATCAAATTTTGACCATATTTGCGTCATTTATCTCAAGCCGTGGGGCATCGTAGGAGGGTGCACGAAAGCGATTATAAAAGATTAACATCTCTACTTTCACGAACAATAAATAGCTAAGGGATTTTTTCAAATTTAATTGTTTAAAATCGCGAAATAAAAGTCATTTTTTTCGTTATAAATAAAAGCAATTGCGACTGGAATATTTATTGTAGATAATCGCAGTTAGGTTCTTTGGAAAGCTGGCATTCTTCTCGAAATTTTCAGGGGTTGCCGAACTTTCTAAGTGCTCTAGGAGCCGAGATAATTTTCCTTTTGTAAAAATTGCCGTGTCTTTAATTATTAATATTAGACGAAACGAGACAGGGCCGAAAAATTGAATTAATAATTGCACTATCATAAAATAATATTACGTCACCTTGATGGCGAAATTACATTGATATAAAAAATTACAAAGGTATGGCTCAAAAGTAGAACGAGATGCAATGTCACGCGAAAGAGTTCAAATCCGACGCGCTCGAAAATTATTTGATATCCCGGTAACTAATTGACTTTAACACTTCATTTTTTTGTTATTTTGGATAGGTCCCGAAAATATTAATATCTGTCATACTCTTTTCCTCGAAAAAGTTTATTTAACATACTTAATTAACAATCATATTTTTATTAACTATTTACTCTTTTTTGCATAGATAAGAAATTAATTTATTAAATATATATATATGGGTAAATATTATTAATTAATTAAATAACAAAACAAAATATATTCGCTTCTATGAAAACTTTTATTAAATATGAAAATTATATTTTTCGTTTTTTATTACGAACTACATTGGAAGTTCGTAAGATTGATCTTCCTCTTCTTCATCGCGTTCCTCATCTTCTTCTTCTTCATTTTCTGCATCATAATCTACTTGGTCGCCTTCAGTACAATTGTCCATGGACATTTCCATCATTTTTTCAAAAATAGGCTCTTCTATTACGTCATCAATGATGATTGTGTCGGTCACATTTTCGATAAAATCCCTTAGCTTTTATTGTTCGTCAAAGTAGAGATGTTGATCTTTCATAATCGCTTCCATGCACCCTCCTACGATGCCCCACGGCTTGGGTTAAATGACGCAAATATGGTCAAAATCTAATAAATAATAGCAATTATGCAAAAACTATTGAATATTTTTAGCTGAAATTTTAACTGCTTGTTTACTACCGTAATAGCTATTCGATCACGTGTTATCAAGCGCCTAGCAATTTTTTAAACAGAATTATAAATAATCGTAAAAATGGCCATTTTCAGCGGTTTTTTGCTATTTGCAGATAACCAAATAAACTAAATTTAAATCTTGAGGTCGCGTTTTGTAGATCTTTTTAATGTCTACAAAGTTCATACACAACATTTTTCTACAAAGTCCATAGTTTCTTTCCTATACTCAAAAAACTGAGTTTTTGATCATTAATTATTTATTTAAACAAAGCGCTACCATCAGATGTTAGCTCACTCACTGGATTATTGTTCCTGATGGCTCCTCCAACCAGAATAAATTTTAAAAAGTCGCCTTGTAATTTCGGGGAAAAACAGGCGATAAAAAGCTAATTTGACTGCCCAGGAATGGCACCACGATGACGGCGGTAGCGCAGGAGAGAAGGCAAGAAGTGAGGAACCGTGAAGAGCTGGAATTGATAACGGAAGAGAAGGAGAGAGAGAAGGCAGCAGCGAGGATGTGATGGTGTAGCTGAGGTAATAGATAGGGGTAGAGGCAAAAATTGAAAAGGTGTGCAGAGTGAGGACGAAGACAGGAAAATTCATTCTGGGGGGAGAATAGGAAGAATAGGAGCAGAGTATGGAACAAGGCGGACTGAGAGGACATGGACTGAAGGCGAAGGTCATAGGACTGAGGAAGGTGAGAACGTAGGGGAGGTGGACATGGAGCGAACGGAAGGAAAGGTGGGAACAAACTACAGGAGTCCAATGGACACAAGGGAGGACACGGAGTACAGGCCTGAGGGAGCAGGCGCAAGGAGAGGAGAAGAACGAGAGCAGGAAAGGGGAAAAGAAGGTAAAGCCAAAGGGATTAAAACATTGTTTTGGAATGTAGCAGGTGCGGTGAAGATGAAGAAGGACGATTGTATATACATAAAGAATTTCGACATAGTGGGACTGGTGGACCCCTGGGTGGAGACGAACAAGGGACGGATACTGCAGCGAATCATGAAGGAGTACGCAGTCAGGCAGAAATATGTGGTCAGGGAGAAAAAAAGAGGCAGAGCCAAGGGGGGCATACTGCTGGCGGTTAGGAAAGATAAAAGGATATGGAAGAGCGGGGACCTGGAAGGCGTTGAGATAAATGGTTTAATAGGCGTTGCCGAGAATGGAAATACGGAGCAGCGATGAGGAGGTCTACGAGGAAAAATGGTGGGATGCGGAGTGCCAAAGGAAGAAGGAAGATCTACATAGAACGCTGATAGGAATGAGAACGCTGAGAAATTAAAGAAGAGGATTCGAGGAGGAATAGAAGGGACTATAGAAATTTCATAGACAGGAAGAAGAGATGCAAAGAGGAAGAATGGCTGGAGGAGATAGAGAAAGACAAGGGCATGAAGTTGTTCTGGAAGGCAGTAAGCTCCAACAAACGGAAAGGGTTGGTATTGGAGTCGGAGATCACAAAGGAACAGTGGAAGGACCACTTTAGGGGACAGTACATTCTGGAGGAGGAGACGGCAGCAGAGAGCAGGGAGAGAACACAGGCAGAGGTATAACAAGACGCGAGAGGACAGGACATCACGAGAGAGGAAGTAATAGAGACAGGAAGGACAGGAGGACAGGACCAGATAATGAATGAGGCATAGAGATTTGGGGAAGAGGAACTGAGAGAAGACCTGACGAAGGTGTTGAACGACATTTGGAATGGATGGGAGGTTGCGGGAGAATGGAAAACAGGAACAATAAGACCGATAAGGTAGGAAATTACAGGGCAATAACTCTAATGGATACAGGATACAAGATTAAAGCGAAGATAGTGAGGAAGAGACTCGAGAAAGAACTGGTGGAGAAGGAGCTACTGAAAAGTACACAGATGAGGTTCAGGGAAGGAAAAGGGACAGCGGAAGCGATCTACGTATTGAGAGAGGTGATAAGAAAGGGGATAGGTAACGAAGGAGGGAAAATTGTCAGATGTTGTGCAGATATGAAGGCGGCGTCGGATAGACTCAGGAGAGAAGAGATATCGAAGAGACTGGAGAGGAAGGGAGTGGACGACAAATTTGTACAAAGGATGCGGGACCTGTTTAATGGATCGAGAGCAAGAGTGGAGATGGGGGAGAGGTCATAGACGAGTTCGCGATCCGGGAAAGAGTGAGGCAGGGCTGCCCGCTAAACCCCACGCTCTTCAACATCGCGCTGACGGACCTGGAAGAGGAAATGGGGAAGGTGCAAGGAAGCGGAGCCTGGGTAGGCAAGAAGAAAAGAATAGAGACCATCTCTTATCCAGATGACATCGCAATGCTCGCGGAAGTTGAAGAGGTAATGAAAGAAATTCTAATAAGGTTCAAAAAATGGGGAATGAGAAAAGGACTGGAATTAAATGTCAAAAAAACGAAGATAATGCTGTTCAGAAAGAAGGGGGGGGGGAGAAGGAAGAAGGTGATATTCAAGTGGAACGAACCTCCTCGTTGCTGGGAATGGTAAGAAGTTTCGACTACCTAGGATGCACGATGAAAGGAAACAACTCGGACACGGATGACATTAGGAATATCAAAGGTAAGGCTAATGGGACTATCAGCACGATATGGAGTCTGCCCGAACGTAAATTTAGAAACGCCTTGGAACTAAGAATGAGGCTGTTCGAGGTAATGGTCAAGGGAGTGATCGTGTATGGAGCGGATAGCTGGGGTTTGAAAGAATGGAAGGAGATAGAAGGGATAAAGATGAAGTACGTGAGATGGACGCTAAAGTTAAACAGGATCACCCCGTGACACACGATCAGGAAAGATACTGAGATAAGGAAGATTGCTAGGGACGCGGCAGGAAGGGCGATGGAATTTGAAGAAAAGCTGAGCAAGGCTCAGAAGAACACATTGGAGAGGATGGAATAGGAGCAAACTTGCAGGGACGAGGAAGAGAAATGCGAAAAGGACAGGAAACCTGGAATGGTAAGAGAGAGTTTTTAGAAAGGACGGGCATGTCAGTCAAAGAATGAAACGAAGGCGTGAGACCCGGATGGGATAAGATTCAGGAGATTGACCCTAAGACCGGCACAAGGCACACGAGGTACGGAGCGCAGGGTAGAAGAACCGGAAAGGCTGGAAAAGGATGGAGCGAGAAAGGAAAGGGACTGGAAGGCGAAGGAGGAAGCATGGCAGGAGAGAGAGAGAGAGAGAGAGAGAGAGAGAGAGAGAGAGAGAAAGAGAGAGGAAGAGGATGAAGAGGATGGAGGAGAGACTCCGGAGGATCGAGGACAAGATGGCAGGAGGAAAGAGAATGAGAGCAGGTGGCAGCGTGAGTGGATGGAGTGGATGGAAGAGCAAGGACTCAGCGAGGCGATTTCCACACGGTGGAAAAACCCAGAAGGAAGATGCCTATGTTTAGGAAGGGGAAGAGCTGGGAGGCAGGCAGCACGCTGACGGAGTGGCTGCAGGAGAAATTGGGTGAGGAGGTTGTTTTTAATTAAAAAACAATATTATCTTCCAACGTTTCGGACATTTTATTTATGTCCCTCCTCAGGGTCTAATACAAACAAATTAATAATACATTATAAAAAATTGAATTACGTTATTCTTACATATCGATTATCACAAATTATAAACATAAAGAAACAAAAATATAAATACAGATTACAATTAAAACTTACAAAAGAAACGTGTTGTCAAGTTAATTTGACGGAATAATGTTCCGCTTGTCAATGTGCGCTTAAATGAAAATTTCGCCTTTTTATGTAATATAGTAACGATGTGTGTGTGCGTGCAAGTATGTACCCACAACACTTCCATTTTACAAAGTGATGGAAGGGGATACGGCAGACGGTGGGAGACAGCGTACTGAGCGGGGTACTAGGACCGCACATATTAGGAGAGGTTGCCGGAGCCAATGTATATTAGGCTGGTCGTCGGACATGGCGAAACTCTTAAATGGAGCCGACTCAACTGCTCCTATTTTTCATGCGTATTGAATATTATAAATTACAGGCGCATAAAATCAAAGGTATTAATTAGAGATGTGTAGTCGCTTGCTAAACGGTTAATTTCGTACTGTTTATTTATATAGTTTTTTGTTTATAAACAAAGACAGCATTAGAGAATAGTCGTTTTCCTCTATTGACCTCTCTATTTAATATTTTTACATTATCCAGATCGATACTATTTCTCTATTGTGTGTGTGTATAAAAATGTGTTTGTGTCTTTTGTAATATATTTTTTGTGTGTTCTTTGATTCTCACATTTAGTCGTCTGCCCATCTGTCCTACATACGACGCATTGCAATTCTTACAATTAATTTTATAAACAACATTTACATTATCGCCAATTGTGTTTTTATCCTTACCTAATTTTTTGATGTTATTTAATTGATTCTTTGTGCTTTAGTCACGCCCAACATGGCGTCGGGTAGCAAGGAGCCTCCCGATGCTCCGCTAAATAAATACTACAAATGCCACTCAAGCCAGAAAGTTGGTGCTTTAGT
>JAPYZP010004424.1:0-10268 GCA_030522985.1 Torymus sinensis
TATATGCGACGCGAGGGTATAATAATATGCAGTGTTAAGTCCGCTCTCCCTCTCTCGTCGATTGGGTGATGATCGAGGCTCAAATTATGTATTACGCGTACGCCCGCATTATTTCGTTCGTTGTAGGGTCGTCGAATTATTCTTCTTGCGTATGTATAATGTCCAATTGAATGGAAGATTAATGGTTTGTTCATTACACGCACTGCTTTGCGCCGTATTTATAAACTACATTTGCTCGGGGATATTCCGAAGATACTTTGGAAGCGTAATTTGTAGTTCTTTACAAGTGTTTCATCATGCGGCTAAACCGCGTTACGGACATAAATTTCGACGATAAAATTTTTGTTCTGATTTACTCTACACCCATTAATATTAATCACTTTTTTTTTATTACTGTTAGTCATGGCTTATTTTGTGTAGGTGTAGATGCAAATGTAAAACATTGTATGCAGGAATCATCAACATTTTTTCGCTTCATTGTTTCCTCGAAACTTTTTTTTTCCTTTTATGTAATTTAAGAAATATATACCCAATTGCATCCTTCAAAAGTATGTTTTACAAATGATCAATACCGAAGTAAAAAAAGAAATGTCTTGTTTCAGAAATAAATACTTGAACGCACTAACCCACTCTTTTTTTGTCTCTCCGCACAGGACTCGTTCAAGCGACCGGAAGTATTGGCAGCGGAGACCTGGGAGAACCACATGCGCTGCAACAACTCCTTCGTCCACGAGATATTCCAGGCGCAGTTTCGCTCGAGTCTCACCTGTCCGCTCTGCCAGAAGCAGTCCAACACCTTCGACCCCTTCCTCTGCGTCTCGGTCCCGGTGCCACAGGGCCAGCGACAGATGAGCCTCTTCGTCAACGTGCTCTACACGTCGCAGCAGCCCAGGCAGGTGCGCATCGGCGTGAGCGTCAGTCAGGCGGCCAACGTCAAGGAGCTCAGGGAGATACTCGCCAGCGATACGGGCATCGACGAGAATCATCTGCTGCTGACCGAAGTCCACGATGAGGGATTCCACAGGTTGGTTGTTATTTGGCTTATTTACTTTTGCGTCCTCTTTATTGTGGATGTAGGTGAGGAAATGTTGCGTAAGAATTAAAGATTAGTTATTGCGGTGGACACGAGAAAAATTGAAAAATTATCACAGGTTTATTGTATTTCAGTATAGGTCTTACAAAAATTTGTAGATCATTTTTTTTTCTTTTTCTGGGAAATAACGAAGACGACAGCAATTTTTCAATGAGAAGCGTAACATATTTTTAACTCAAAAGAATTCGCTTTACTTATTTGAAAGGCATTGCTTTGTCCCAAACAAAGTTTATTTTTAAGTTCATATGAAATGGACTTATTACAGTGATATATTTATATATAAGACGGCTCTTACACTAAAGAAAGATTCGAATAAAAGACCTAAAAATCGATTTTACGTCAATGTTTATTTAAAACTTTATACTGAATTTATACATATATAGAGTATAAATCTACTGCTTAACAAGGCTTTGTTGCTTGTTTACCTTCACTCGGGAATTTCTTCCATGCACAATATCAAATACATTTTATTAATTGCAAGAAAAGATACGCGCGCCTGCCTCGAATCAACCGATAATTATTGCGAACGAAAAAAAAAGTATCAAAAGAACGCATAGTTTGATATTTTATGTTCCCTCGAGTTTAACAATGTCAACGCAATCGCTGGAAAAAAAATAGACCACATCAGTTCAACTTTGATATTGGATAAAGTGCATGAGTCATATCATTACTGCTGAATCATAAGCACTTTAGAAAAATACTCGTTTATCACTGACCAACTGCCTTTTCAAACAATGAAAGCAATTTCGAATGATGTAAACTTGTAAAGTATTTTTGTTCGATCAAACAACTTGGAACGAAATAGAGCTTTAGCTTCGCTGAAGAAATTTCTCATGCTCGAAAAGTCAATTTCAAGCCGGTATATTTATAGTCAAATAAAATTAGAATGACTTTTCATGCAAAACTGATAAGTTTCGAACCTTGCGGATTTCCATGGAACTAGCCGAAGGACTCATATAAATTACAGGAAGTTGAGACAATGAGCTGTAGTAATTAACGATTAAACAATGTCGAGATTTCGACAAATAAATTTCTGCATACCTTGTCATTGACAGTGTTTAAACAGTAAAATGTTTAATTATTGTTTGATAGCGTGTTGCAAGAAAGAAATAATATCTATTGTCTGGAGAACTTTGTACTTCCAACAATCTTAAAAAGTGAAAAAGAAAAAAAAAGTGATTATTTCAATAATCTCAAAACATTTAAATCAATTATCCTCTTTTATTCAGACAATAATTCAACAATACTCCAAACAAAACATGAAAAACTAACTCTTCAATCTCCTTTCAGAACGTTCTCGGACTGCCAGCCGCTCTCGGTGATCGTGGAAAACGATCCGCTCTACTGCATCGAACTGCCCCAGCTGAAGGAACCTACGGAGCAGGCGTACATCCTCCTCGTCTGGATCAATGTCCTGGTCAAGGGTGACCTGCGCGAGCGCTTCGGCAGTCCGTACACGATGCAAGTGTCGCGCGAGACGTCGTACGAGGACCTGCAAAAGCTCCTTCTCAAAGAGATGCACGCGACCCTCGCCGACGACGTCCTGACGTCCAGTCAGAGCCCAGGCCTGTTCAACATCAGGGTGGCCGACCCGGCGGCTACGCCCGTCCAGGACGAGCATCCCTGCATCGATCCCTGCGTCGAGCATCCGCTGTACACGGAGCAGATCGAGCAGGCGCTGGCGCTGTGCGCCGACGACTCGGGACCCCAGCACGTCAAGCTGATACTCGAGTGGGACGAGGCGACCAAGTGTAATATCATTCAGGACGACTCGGATCAGATCGAGGAGCACGCCAGTGTCAAGCAGCTCAAGAGCAATTCCGAACTGGGTAGGTTTTCGTAGGATTTTCGTTGCGTAAGAAAAAAAATACGTTGAAACAGTCATATTTTCTTGTCAACTGCGTTCCTCCTTCATTTGAAGGTAATTCGGACGAATGTCGGGTTGTTCAGCAGTAAATCAAGTATTTTGAAAAGGCATATTTGTTATTAACTAACATTTTATGGAACCAAAGTCTATATAAGAGCGACTGTAGTTATATCAAGTCAATTAATAAATAGTTAACAAAAAGGCATAGTTGATTAAACTAACTTTATTGTAATCATACTGTTTGAAATTGTACTTACGGAATAAAACTTTTTCGTCTTAAAATTTTAATTTTAACAATTTTCTAAGTTTAATAAGAATAAGGTTCAAGTTTTAGTACACAGATTTAAATGCGGGATAGTAACCTTCTTATCTGAGATTAAATATCTAGTCCGATAAGTAAAATTTAAGTATTTCATAAAATTATCAGGCTCTTAACTCTCTTTTTATCGATCTAATCAATCTTTAGATTAAAACTATTCACGCAACAACTTCGTGCCGACGCTTACAAAGAAAATCAAAAGAATCATAAAATAACAAATTCTTTCTTTGATTATAGGGGGCATAGTGACTCTTGAGGAGTGCTTCAACCTTTACACCCGGGAGGAGACCCTAGGCGTTGAGGACGCCTGGCACTGTCCTCACTGTAACCGCAAACAAGAGGTGAAGAAGAAGCTCGGCCTCTGGTCGCTGCCCGATATTCTGGTGATCCACCTGAAGCGCTTCAGGCAGCAGTCGAAGCAACGCTCGACTTCCAAGCTCACGATGCTCGTTGACTTTCCGCTCTACGGTTTCGACATGACACCCCATCTGGCGCACAACGGCGTGCAACTCAATCACGCGACGATGACGACGTCCGGGGGTCTCGGCTGGTCGCCGCCCTGGAAGAAACCGCGACCAAGACAGCCGCATATACCCAAGTACGACGAGAACGTGTATGACCTGTACGCTATCTGCAATCACCATGGGCAGGATCTACAGGTAAGGTTTTGAGGCGGTATGTAGGGCATTTAAAAGAATGTTAAAGCTTGTATAAAATTAGTGTTCTTTTTTTAGTTATTATGAGTAGTATAGTTAAACCGATAATTCCTAAAAGTTTGAAAAGAAAATGAAATACCAAGATTATGGGCACTAATAACACCATAAATAATTTTAATATAGGTTATCTAATAAGCTAGGGCTTAATGCTCGCGTTTCTAAGTACAACCTTTAAAAACATTTACTCTTGGAAAACAGCAGCCAACGCCATTATCTGAAATTCAAATTAAATTATATAATTGCCTTACGCAGGGCGGTCACTACACGGCATTCTGCCGCAACCCCTACGACACGCAATGGTACTGCTTCGACGACACGCGAGTGGAGGCGGTGAACGACACGAACCTTGTGACGAACGCCGCCTACATACTCTTCTACCAGAACCGCCGGCTCACGAGGAACTCGTCGACGGGCAACTCGTCTGCCGCCTCGACGTCTTCAGCGGGCTCGGGACTCGACCACTGGGTGTCCAAGATGCCGCCCTTCTCCTACAACAACAAGAACAGCAGTGCGACATTAATCGGCACTACCGGCGTCAACAACAACACGAACAACAATATGAGCAACAAGCAGAGCAAATCCCAGGAGGCCTTGTGTCAGGATAAGGTAATAGAGGAGAAGAACATGAATAATTTCAATAGAGGATGCAGAAATTACTCGACCCTGCAACCGGTTAAGCGCAGCACGACGAATCTGGACGACGAGGATTCCGTGTCGTTGAAACACGTCAGTACGGAGTATGACGACGACGAGACACCGGCCAGGATTGAATGGGTAAGGTTGTTGTAATTATTGTTTTTGCTTGCGAATACTTTTTAAGAAGTTCATTTCTTTATTGTTTATAAATAATAATCATTCTTAACTAGATCACTCGTCATTTATTCAAGCTTCTTGGCGGCATTCATGTAACCAGCTTTCTCCATTTTCAGTCGTCGCCGAAGCCACCGAGGAGGACATCCTCGATCACCCTTACGCCCCACATAGCCTCGACGATCGTGCAGAACGGCGTGCAGATAAGCGATCAGGAGACTGCGGTGATCCACGAGTCGACTCTATAACGCACGATCTAAGGCCACGATCGGCCGTGGCTATGGTACGGCAACGGCGGTGACGACAGCGTCGGTGAGCCCTGGCTCGCGTTCTACAGTGCCTGGATTCAACGTGTGATGTGCTTGATGTGCGCGCGACGACAGCAGCGGCGTCGCTGTCGCCGGGACGATTATCCCTCATCTACGTTAGTCTGAGCCTGCGAAACTATTTCTCTCTCTATCTATCTATCTCTTTTTTCTCTTTTTTTTTGTCGGGGGTATGCGGCGAAAGCGTGAGAGAAGATGCTACTTTACCCATGGGGCGAGCGAATCGCGAGTAGAGTTTTTTTCTCCGAGTTTTGAAAGTTTTGGTGTGTCAAGATCCTGAGTTTGTCGATTTCCTGTTTTGTCGATGGTATCGTGAAGTATGAATTCTTGCGTATTGTCGAGTTTATGTGTATCTCGGAAGACGATGAGTTATCATTGTACAAAGTTTAACGTTAATGTGTGTCATTATTTTTATAAGCATTCTGGGAATGAATTTTAAACGCTATTTTATTCGAGAAAGTTTTATAAAATATTGTAAATATATTTGTCATCGATTTTGTATAATGATACGTGGTTTTATCCTTGAAGCATTTTAAATTTACGTAAGCTGAATATTTCGATAGGATAAATAGTTCTTTACTGAATCGACGAAACACCTAGTCGATAAAAAAATATTGACGCATCTACAAAAAGATAATTTTTAGAGAAAATAATTGTATAATTATTTCTAAATAATTTTTAGTATTATAAATTATTCTTTACACGAGACGATTTACTTCGAAGATTGTCTAATATGTGATAATATTTAAAAAGAGTAAATTTATCATGTCGGCTAACTCTGTTGATAAAGTAGTGCTTTACGCCCCCGTAAGTAAAACATGGAAAAAGACATTTAGTGCGGCTAGAAGTCTTCAACTTTCGACCGTTTCGCTGATTTGTATACAAATACTCTTTGATAAGATGTATAAAGATAAAAATAAACGTGATATGGAATTATGAAGACAAAATGAAAACAAAAAAAAAATGAAAATCGAAGATACAACGAGAGATCTCAAGAATTACGTGTTTCTATTTCAATTTTGTTTTCTTTTTTTATCTCGAGTTCCATATGAGTAGTAAGTCGATAGTTGAAAAGCCTGTCTTTAAAAGATAGAATTATATTCGAGGTATTAAACGAGCATTGTATTTATAGCATATTTGTATGATGTATGCGTGAAGTCTACATATATTAGCGAATGTAAGTTAAAAAGCAACAATATAAAGTTAAGTGAAAACCGATAAAAGAAAATATATAGTTCATAAGTTATTTTCTGAGAGGGAAGTGTGTCGTCGAAGAGTTTATACATGTGGTAAAAGGAATCATCCTTCTCGTTAATCATTTATCATTTGTAAGCATATACATAAAAATATATTTAAAACGTGTTCGATACAGTCGCCGACCGACGGAATTGATGGTTGGGAACCTTCTTTATGACTTTAAAATAATTTATTCTTTATTGGTTGATTACAGATATAATAAGACAAGAACTTTTCAAATTTTCAATTATTCTCGCGTTGAGTGGGAAAGTATAAATGCTAGTGACAATAAAGAAACTTTCGTGTTGTGTATTTGAATGTTAACGTGTATGGTATTTTTAAAAGTTGGACGATATAATGATAATCATTTTTCCGAGGTTCCCATATAAAACTCAGTCCGCCGACGATTGCCGAGCCTTCGCTTAGAGGTAATATTTATATTGTATTTGTATCACCCACTAGTGGCCTTATCTCTCAATAACTGATATCGATGCATTAACACTCCCGCAATAATCCCCCCTCAATACTTACTAATTACTTTGTCAGCATTTTTTTTTATTGCAGTTGAAAGTTTGCTTACCACTATTGTAAACCCAAATGAGACTTGTAATTCTTATAGACTTTTTAAAGATTTTCCACACTTTCGGATACTAAAATGATAAAAACTGAGAAAAGTAGCGTAACAAACGACCGAATCAATCTATGTACGAAATAGATAGAACTTTACGGTCAAATCCCCTTCGTTACGTAGCGTTTCTTTGACGCGAAAGAAATAACCTTTGATAGTTCGTGGTTATTGCGTACATTGTGAAAAGTACCTTTTGATCCCCCTCAATTTTCCAATCACCATTCCAAATCGAGCGTTTTTGGTAACTTCGAACACTAATGGGAAAAGAAAACTGGAAATGCGACGAGAACCGAGATTGACGAAAAATGCGATCGTGAGCGTGTGTAAAACGAAAAGGGAAGGCAAAAAGCGAAAAAGAGTACAGGTACTTTGAACGAAAAAAGTGTGACGCGAAATTTATATAAATATATATACGATTATAGCTAGCGAAAGATTTAAGTTATTTTAAAACAAAAAGGATATTTACAGCTAGTCACACGATTCGTGGAGACCAGGGGTTATAGCGAATGCACACCTACACACAGCCACAAATACAACATTACGATTGTAGCGATTAACAAGAAAAATTGTGCATAGCGAGATGAGGCAGAAGAATAAGAATGAATGAGAAGAGGAAGAAATAAGAATCAATTTGTCGAACTTTCGTCTGCTAATACTACTATTTTAGATATTATTACATTCTTTATATTTACGTCTAATGACTGAAAGGGATGAACATTTGTTTCTTATTATTACTATTATCATTATTCTTATTACCGATGATTTTGTTGAAATAAACACTACCATGTAACATGTCTATAAAAAAACTTTGTATTATTTGTCAACCACACCCCCTTAATTTTAATTTTGTACGCAATTATTGTTTCATAGTAATTAAATATCTTTATGTAAATATTAGTTAGTTGTAAATTAGTTTCTTTTGGTTGTACATCGCTAAAAAATTCCTTATTTCTTACAAATCTATTTTAAACTCTGCGCAACGACGAGCCTACCAAACAGCTCATAAATATTTCAACGCACTACTTTCTTTCGTCTCTCTCTCTCTCTCTCTATCTCGAGCCATCGCCAAGCGATCCCAACGAGAAAAAAGAAATGCAACAACAAGGACGTCTCCGTCTGCAGCGCGTGCAACGTATATATAGGCACTTTGCATCTAATATTACTGCGCGCGCGAGAGGCTCTCTCGTGTCGGCGCAGTTGTCGGATTTTTCACTGGCGCTCCTAGCTCTTCCTTATCCGCCGCGGCCTGCAGACGCGCGCGTTCATTATCGCGTAATTTACGGTAAGTGCGCACGGGCATCACAAAAGCTGTACGTATGCATCGCACATAAATTATAACTGCGGTAGTGCATAGCTGCGAAATTACGTATCGCGTGGCCTTGTCCGGGGCCGGATGATAACCGCGAGAAATGCGAGGAGGAACTTTGAATTGTAATTATTTATGCGGCTTGTTAGCGGTGATTTTGGGTTTTTAAGAAAAAAAAAGAAATGCGTTTGCGAGCGGTTGGTAGGTATGTAGATATTATGCTGTTATCAGTCGAGGGGTTGACGGAATGGCTCGGACTGTGTTTTCTACCTTATCGACGTTATTTATTTATTTAAAATATTTGTAAACATTTAGGAAATGCAATTTATGTTTATCTGTTTACTTTAATTTATGTCTATACTTCTATAGTTGAAATCACTTATTTCCAAAGTGTAAATAAACATTGTATTTTAATTGTAAAAGATTTGTTTGCATTGTTATCAAAATATCGATTTTCCATTTTTCACAACCAAAATATCCTTAGAAAAGTAAAACAAAAAAGTAACCCATATTCTTCCTAGAGCAGCATAACGCAAACAAAAGACATTTATCGACCACTTTCGACAGAGCCATTACACTATCGCCACTTCCGAGCTTCTTCCCTATACACCGTTTCCATCAAATCAAATCAGTTTTCACGCACCGCAAAGCCCATACTCCTACGCATATATCGAAAACAGAGAGCACTGCGCGCGCGCGCCAATCGCATCGGGCCGTTAAATTTCCTACAAAGGACAACGCAAACACGCAGGGTCCGGCCGAGATCTGTGCGTCGAGTGCTGCGGCCGGGCGCTTGCGCGATGACTAATGCAATCGTTTTCCGATGGTATCCATCCCGCGAGCGACAATCCCGTATAGGTATAATATATATACAGCAATATACGCGAGTGTGAGCCACATACTGCTGCGGTATAATAGGGTGGAATGTGCGCCGCCGCATCTGCCTCCGATGTTTGTGTTTGCGAACACGAGCGCGCGCGCGATTATACCTCGTCCTCGTAATTATATGCGGGGGAAGCCCCGTGTATTATGGCTGCCGGAGGGGCTTATAGATGCATTATCGCTAATAGCTGCTGGTTTTTATTTTGTTTTTTCTTTCGTTCGCGTGCGTGCACGAGCTCGTTGGATTGTCTGCTGTTTAAGAATGTTTTCTGGATAGTTCTTTTTTTTTTTAATAACGTGAAATAACTTTTACTGAGGCTTTACAGGATAAAATGCAGAAAGTTGGTCGAGTATTTCCGGGACTTACTGAAAATTTATTCTAATTAGATGCAACCATATGATAGGATTTGTAACAATGAATTCTTAAATAATAATGAATTCTATAAAAAACACACAATAATTCATCGATTATAAAAATAATCGCTCTTTTTAGTTATTAATTTTAGTTATTAATACGTTCTATTAATTCCAAATGTTATGCCTTAGATTTTAGAAAACCACCTAAATATATTTTGCATAAATTTCCAGTATCACCTGCAGTTTCTCTTATCTAGAAACAAGCATTATCAACAATAACTATATTAAAATCGAAAACCAACCGAATCTTCAGCACACCGTCCCAGATTCAAAATCTCCCGCGCTCCCAGTCGCGCGGCAACGCTGCTTTTGGCTCTTGGCATCGCTGATCGCTCGCTCGCGCTCGCGACCGGCCGGCTGCGGCACCGTACGATTGGCCCTTCCCTTCTCCTCCCACCATTCTTTCTTTCTCTCCCTTTCTCATCTCTCATCTCTCTCCCGCAGGCTTCTCTCGCACTCAGTCAGTCGCCTCTCAGTCGAGCTCGGCTCCTCGTCGAGCGTGGGTGTGCGTGCGTGCGCGTCGTGGATCGTGTTTTGTCCCCCCTCTCCCCGTTGTACAATCATTATCTATATACCCAGTATATACAGTGTGTCTCTGTGTTTCTCTCTGTGCGCGGCGCCTATTACACGTAAACGGCATCGGCGCTCACGTTATCTCTCTCTCTCTC
>JAPYZP010004425.1:0-29496 GCA_030522985.1 Torymus sinensis
TATATATATATATATACTATATGAGTAGCACAATGCGCACATGTGTACATATCCGTATGTGCGCGCAGACGCTTAAGTTCGAACAATGCCGTGCATTCTGGAAGGAACGGAATAAGCAGCCGCTCGCGAGGCGGCAGCGCTGAGCAAACAGAAGCAGCTCGTTCTTCATTTTACGCCTGGTGTGCTTTCGTTTTCTCGTGTGTACGCTGGCTGGCGGAGGCCCCAGCCTATACACGCGCCAGACGGAAAATCACCACGTATTTATCAGCGCTCCAGCCAGCGAATTTCACCTGCGTCCTCCCGCGGGGGGATGCGCGAGCGCCCTCGTGAGTGTGTGTACGGATGCGGGAAACATACTATTATATATAGACTAACGCGCTCTCCTGTATATGTTCAAATGACTTACCAATGTAAACTTAATTAAAAGCCGCGAGAGCGAGTGTCTGGGTAAAGCTGCGCACGCAAACGCGATATGTTTGTTGTTGCTATTGTGTAAGAGCATTATATCCGTCGTGCCAACATGGAGAGTTTGATCGACTTATTGATTCGTTGATTGATTCAAGTAATTTATTTAATTTAATGTTCAATAGCTCATGGTTCATAGCTAACGATCTTTTAAAATAATCAAAATTATAGTTACATTAGTGCCAACATTCCTCCGTAGTTGCCATTAGAGAGCATGTTGCTGGATGCAGTCGTGGGGCAGCCGTGTACGCTACCCCTATTTCTCTTTCTATTTTAAATGCAAGACCGAATATAGGTGTTTATACTGTGCTTCTATTGCACGCAAAGATCGAATAAGCCGCGACGAGATGCACATTAAGAAGTGTGCGTTACCATTTTTATGTAAAAATTTTTACAGCAAGTCCAGAACTTGTCAGGATCACGGCGTGATAAGGATACGGTGGCTCATTCTGCAAAGATAGAAGGATATGATATTCCATAAGCATAAAATAACCATAGAGATATAAAATTACTTTAGAAATAATAGAATAGGCGAGAGCTTTTGGTATAGAAGAATGTAATGCAGACAATTCAATAATAAGACAGTTCCACAAAATAAAAACGTGTTTGCACTTGGCATGGCAAACATGTTTTCTGACGTATTTTGAGGCGCTGAATCGAAATCTGAAGTCAAAATGCAGATTTTCTTTAAATACCATTTTATCACCAGGGAAGCCTGGAAGCTAAAGAAAAGCATTCAGATAATCTTGTTAGGATGAGTCTGTTCCTGTTTTCCAGAATCAATCGTATTATATAATTATAAAAAAATAGTATTCAAAGTATGTTCAATACTAATAAAATAGTATTTCAAAAAATTCTACCTCGGTTAACCCTTGTTTTGACGTCAGATTTGGATTTAAATCTACTAATCAAAATACATAAGAAAACATGTTTCTTATGCCGAGTTCACACATGTTTTTTTCGAGCCTGTGTAATTAATCATTAAACATCTTACATGAGTCTTCAAATATTGTCCTGTCATAGTTATACTTTTATATGCTTCTATCTATAAATTGTTAGGTTTTACTTCGAAAATTAAATTTCACTTCTGGATAAATTAATTCATTGAATCACCAATTTAACTTTTTCTTGAAGGTGGTTTTCTACCTACCGGCTCTTGAGGCCTAAATTACATCAACAAGTAAATTCAAATATAATTACTAAAAATACAAGTATATGTTTGACTAATATAACTTATTTCTAATACTAAATCCCAGGTGATAGGTCTCTAAATTCACTTTATGCAGAATTATGTCATGAAAAAAACTGGTGTGCATGTTTTCTTAGCAGCTATTTACTTGGGAAACATGTATCTATAGAATGACAGACTGTAAGTATGTATTTTTTAATTGAAAAAACTACTTTTTTTTCTTAATTTTATGAATTTTTATGAATTTTCATCGTTTTTTTAATTAAAAAAATAGTTACCAAATTTTTTATTTCCAGAGTTTTATACCATCTACTGAGATTTAGTATTAAAAACAAGTTTTATCAGTAATACATATACTTTGTTTTAAAGTAATTATATTTTAATTTATTTTTTCAGGTAATTTTGACCTTAGGAGCCATTAGATAGAACCACCTTAAGCAAAACACGTTTTTATTTTGTAAAAAGAAAATTATCCTTCCTCGTTTTAAAGTTCAATTTTCCCGCAATTGAAGCTATGGTAAAAATATTAAAAATGAATGGAGACGGAATACCAGATCGGGTTGCCACCTGCGGTCTGCAGTTTCTCGCTCCCTCTCTCTCACGCTCTCTCTCTCTGTCTCTCTCTCTCTCTCTCTCTCTCTCTCTCTTCTCTCGGTAAAGTCGAGAATTTCGGGAGGTCAAGAAGCCCGCCAGCCAATTTCTTTGAGTGGTCTGAAGTGGATGTGACAATTGTAAGGCTCCATTGTGATCAGATATCAACCGCACTTTGCCCCCTCTCACGTACAGAATAAGCCTTATTGGACAAATTCGAAAATCTTGCCGGGACCTAATACGATTCTCTCCAATCTTTTCTGTCGGCGCATCAATTTAGTTTTATTGATTTTTTGTCATGTCCTAATATATATATATATAAGCGAAAACGAAAGTTGGACATTATTTTAGAACGAGCGATAAATTTTATTCCGAGTAAGAGAAATGAACGACAACGTAACTAGCTTTTGTTCAGACACTTAAGCGAAATAACGTCCTTTGAAAATCCAATGATCGTTATACATTCAAAAGATGATAATTCGCATTACCATAGCAATTAACAACTGCGCTTTCCCTAGTCATTCAGCCTTCATTCATAATCGCGCTCGTCTTCTTTCTTAATTAAGACCTCGGCAAAAAGTGAACCCGGCTTCTACCCGCCTCAAGATAACGGTATGCCGACTAACGGCGAATAATTTAAGAGTTAATGCATGCGCACGCGCTCCCACTTTTATCTCGGGCAAATAGAATTTTTCTTCGCCATCGGTAGAAGAGATACGAATTCATCATTACACGAACATCACGCGCTCTTTAAGATATTTTCTGTCTATAACTCTTCATCTTAACAGCCTCCCTCTCTCTCTCTCTCTCTCTCTCTCTCTCTCTCTCTCTCTCTCTCTCTCACGTCCGTTCGTACTTTACGCGCAAGGCTCGGAACTCCAATCTCATTATTTTCTCTTCTTAATTATTCCTTTTTCTTAAACGCTATTAGCAACTTCCCGCAGGAGAAGTCTGTTGCACGCTGCTGTCGCCCGCTTCCCCCGTTTCTCTTCCAACTTCCATTCATTCCGAGGCTTTAATCCTCCGTGCGAATAATAAATCACTGCCTGAAATAAAAATCCCTAGCTGTACCTCTGTTCATTACACACGTATGCAGGCAGTCAGGAGTGCTACACTGAAACCGCAATCTTGAATCTTGATGTCTCACCATGCTATCCATATTCGGTTTATAATATTATCGTTAGCGTAAGTAGAAAATGTCATTAGATAACACGGGAATAATCATTGTGATTCTTGAATTCATTAAAAACCAACGCTGTAAAACTTCAATCATTGATAACGAGATTTATATACAAATTTCTACAAAAGTAGAGCTTTGTTCTAGAATCTTAATTCATTAACGACCAGATGGATTATTTTTTACTCACATTCATAAATAATCTTATTAGTTTTTTAAATGCCAATACATCTTAAGCCATTAAAATGCATAGTGTATAAAACATCTTAAAAATACTTTATATACATTCTTCCCTAATTATCATTGACAGGTGTATGAAAATTCGGATGAAATGTAATATTGAATATGAAATTGTTGGCAGTGCCCATTCTGTTATCTGTCCTTCTCTCCTTCAATCGTGAATTTCATGTTTAAAAATAAGATAAAAGGGAGGCACAAAGTCACTTGTCTTAGAAAACTTGAGCTTGCGCATCATCAATTACTTCTTTTCAATAAAAATTCATTCAATTTACAAGTTTGTATTTCGTTATAGTTTTTATTCTCGATAGTGATAAACAAAAATATTACATACTTTTTGTAAATTCTTCAAGCATAACATTTACAAGCATTATTCTAATATGGGGCGTTTCGCCTCTGTTTTCCCAGGCTGGTACAAGCGCGGGCGCCTAAACCTCACCTTTTGAGCGCGTGCTTGTGGCATCAAAATATGCAAAACATCCAAAACAAATGTCACGACGAGAAAGCTGACGAAAAAATACATCGAAAACGTATGTAAAGTTTTTTTGATAGGCATATTTTGATGCCGCAAGCACTCGTCTAAAAGTAAGGTTTAGGCGCCTGCGATTGCCGGCCTGAGAGAACTGAGGTGAAACGCACCATATTAATCATTATTATCTATTTATATCCTAAAAATCTCAAATCAAAAATTATTTATAATCAATACTCGCAGCCACGTTTAATTATACACCTTGATTTCCTAAATGGTATCGCTAGACCGCTAATAAAGGCCTATAGACAAAGCCCGCATACCTGCATATTACTTACATTTGTTAGTTTATCCGTGATCATCGAAAGTATTTGATCATACCCGCTGGTATCGTGAGTTTACTTCTCTCTCTCCCTCTCTCTCTCCCTCTCTCTCTCGCTCTTTCTCTCTCTCTCTCTTTCTCTGAAAGAGAGCATTAACACTAAGAGTAGTGGAACAACGTGACTGTCGGCGCTATATGACCAAACCAAGTTATCACGACAAAAGCGACTCGCTTGATTAATGGACGGAGTAAAGTTGTCACCGAACCAACCGAACACACATACACACACACACACACACATACACACACGCACCCACGCTTGCACAGACACACACAGACCCCATCCGTAATCCGTTCTTTCGCGCGCGAGTTTCTCCTCCCTTCTGACACCTCTATCACCAATAGTTTTCTTGCCAGTAAAAGTTCAATCTGAACATAGACTATTTCAGCTACTCACGATAATCTGTCTTTGCGCTTACGTAAGAAAGCATTGACTCACACGTACAAGCGAGATCATCCGCGTCCATTGAACGTTAGCATTTAAAACTTGAGAGGGTAAAGGAGTGACCGATTATCTTACTGCGAGATATCAGATAGTAAAACTGAGACGGTTCGAGAGTCACGAGCGTGAGTTCTCGCGAGTAGGTCACTACTGAACACGTCAAGAGAAAGAAATTTCTCGAACTCTAATCTTTGGTTATGGTCTCTATTCCAAAATGAAGCGGAGCAATTGTTATATTTGTTTATTTTATGTTTTTCCGATTTCTTAGTTCTTAAAATAAGTTATCGGAGACTGAAATTCGCATCAGCATTTTTTAAATTACCAAACGTTTTATTTTCTAGGAAAAAGACATTAAAAGAGACTTTTTTCGATTTGAAGTTTTGGGTAAATGAGATAAAATACTAAAAATTCATGAGTTTCAGAATTTAGTTTGACTCAGTATTTTATAGGGCACAGTGCATAAATGTAATAAATTAAATAAAATTATTAAATTAAATTAAATTAAATTAATTAATAAATTAAATAAAATTATTAAATTAAATTAAATTAAATTAATTAATAAATTAAATAAAATTATTAAATTAAATTAAATAAAATTAATTAATAAATTAAATAAAATTATTAACTTAAATTAATTAATAAATTAAATAAAATTATGAGAAGTTGTGATTTCTTTGTACTTATTTGTGTATTATAAAGTATTTGATATTGAGATTCTATTCATATTTTTGATAGTAGATAATGAAATCATGGCAAAAATGTATCACTCTTCAGAAATATTATTGGTGGGAGCTGACTTATAACAAAAATAAGTTGAATACCAGAAACGTACATTTAACCTCAAAAAATGAGTCAAATTAGCATCTGTATAGAACTTTTAATTGATAATAAGACCAAATAAAATTCTACAATTTGAATGAATAATCGGTATTTCGTGTAAGTTCATCTATGCAACTTCTTTACGGCACTATACCTCGCGAATGAATTATAAATAAAAAGTGCGCTCATGTTGACTAATGACGTACCGATAGAACCTCGTTAACGTTAGCAAACGGAGTTATACAAGTTAAATTCCTACTGAAAATTCTACACATTTCACTGAGTTTATATAAGTAATCAAATGATTTTGTATAGAAAGCTAATTAACATATATTTTCTAAGTCAATAATATTAAATGAAAGTATTGTAGTTGAATTACTGGTATATGGAAAAGTTTCCAACTAAGTATTTATTTACTACTCTCATTATTCATTGTATCCGATCTAGAAAGTTCATTATTAAAAAATGTAATATTCAATTCTATTTGTTTTTAAATATTTTAATAAAATACCAATTTTACATAAATATCAATGTATAGCTATTATTTTTATTAATTAATTACTTCATAGAATTAGTTTGAAAACTTTACTAAAGATATTATTTTCATTCGCGAAAGCACAATATCAACGAGAAATTCGAAAAATTCTACGGTAATGCTTTCTACCTGTGCACACTGGCAAACGTAACTGAGCTCGAAAATGAAGAAACTTTGGCCATTTCAAAATAAACCAGCTCTTCCTCGATATATCCTCCCCCAGGCTGACTAGAGTTTTATTTCCGGACGCTCTCTATGTCTCTCTCTCTCTCTCACTCTCTCTCGCTCTCTCGCGCTCTCTCCATCCAGGGGAGATGAGAAAAGTGTTCAAATCCGGCATTTTTACCTATACCTACATATCCACAAATAGAGGACGCGGCGCGCGAAGAATAAATCGCGCTTCATTGAACACACAGTTATACCTATACAAGGTGGGCTTACTAGTGTGCTCTATAGCTTCGCGCTCTGCTCGGGAATCGGCCCGAATTCCAAAAGGGCATTGCATTCCGCACTCTCGCGCGCCCGTTGGAATCAGTGTACAGCGGAGGCGGCATGCGCGAAAAGTTTCCACGCGCAAAACTAGTCGCGTGACCGGCGATATTCCTCGCTCTCACACTCTCGCCCCCTCTCACTCTCTCTCTCTCTTTCTCGCCTCCGGGCCATATATCCGGCGTAGTTCAATCAATTCCACGTCAAACTCAGTGGCTGGCTCACCGTCTCCCCCCTCCCTGCTCTCTCACTCTCTCTCTCTCTCTCTCTCTGACGCACGGCGGCCAAACGCCGCATTTACCTCCACCACCCCAACGCGCTACAACACACGTACTCATGGCGGGAGAGGGGGACGGGGGAGAGCCCTATGGAGAAGCCAGTCACGCCATGACCTACGCGATTTAACGCTGAATTTCTTTTCAATGCCGATCGAGCGAGCGTGCGAGTAGGCTACCGCCACCGAAAAGAGCTCGCTATCATCTCGCATTTTCGCCTTTTAGGCTATAGATATATAAAGAGAAGAGAGCACTGTATATGCGCGTATGTGTGGGTTCGCTTGCTCGAGAGCAATGCTGTTTATCGGCTTTCTACACGTGCCTTTCTTCGACCCGTTGTACCCAATGTGTTGTGCGCGTCGTCGTCGGGGTTGCAGACCGCATTAATGGAGAATAGATGAAGCTCCCGTGTATACATTTCTGAAAGTCATTTAAATTTAATTGGGCTATTTTCGCGACAATGAATCTGTTTGACTAAATTCTATTAGACTGAGGCATCCATTAGTAGATTTGTCAATTTACATACAGGTTAAAAATATAATAGACTTATATCAATACAAGGCGCGTGTATTTTTGAAGAAAAAATTGTTCATAAATGTTATATCGCGCGATGCTACAAATTTTCATCATGTTTTAATCTCTCACTACGGATACATGTGTTTATAGACCCTTTTATTATTATTACACCTTCGTATTTCAATGTAAGAATTGCTTTTCATACTTAAGTATGAATAAATTTTCGATATTAGCTCTTAGTTTTATCTTTTGAACTGCGCTGGTTATATAGTGGCCAACGGTAAACTATAGGTTATTATAAGGAAACATGCAAGTTCATTATGTAACCAACCTTCCATAGAAAAAAAAATCAATCCCTTAGCAAAAGTGGACCACTTTGTCACAAAAAAGCATCGATTTATTCGGAAAGATGCTGTTCCGCAGAATGTTAGCAACTATAATACCTTCTTGAATTTGATGCAATGTGCTGTGTTATAAGATTATACATCTTTTCCGCGCACAGAGCTTTAAGAAATGAATGATGCTAATCTAGCATGATACTGCCTTTCTACTTTGTGATTGATCACAGGCAGCTGTAGTAAATATAATTAATTAATTATTTTTCGTTTCTTGAATGTAAAACACATTTTATCGATATATATATATATATATATATAGATTAATTGATGATATACTTGGAGGTACTTAAAATACTACGTTAAATTTGTTGCTTAGTGAATTTGCCGTAAATACGAATGCATTTATTACGTGATTTAAGTTGAAACTCTATTGCTAATGGCATCCTTAATGTCTTCATTTGGCAAATTGATCGATACTAGAAGGAGTACTTAGACAAGCGTTTGATTATTCAAAGGTACTTGATAATGCTTCTTATGAGGATCCCCTTCAAATGGAAGAGCTAAGGGGCCAAATAATTCAACGAATGACAAAATGATATTGGGATTTGTTCCTGAGTACATTCTTGCAGTTTAATATTTCGCAGTCCCAAAAAGAAACCGCTACCAATTCACGTAGTTTCCTCCAAATTAGTTTATCGTTCCTATATGTATATTATATATTTTAGAGTGAAAATATGTTTGTTATATTTTTTATAAAATGATTTAATAAGTATCTATCTTCATTATAAATAATTGTGTTCCTATTATAAAAATTGAAATTACCCTTCTAATTTTGATTTTTTTAATGGTATATTATAATTTTCGTTATCCTCTTCTATTATTTTTAATAAAATATCGTTGATTGTTGATTTGATAAGTTCGTTATCTTCTATAATTTCTAGTAGTAGCTAGAGAAATTTCTTTATCAGAAAATATAGGGATTTTTATTCTCCTTCGACTGGAATTGGTCCGATTTAAATATTTAAATCCGATCATTAAAAAAAATTCCAAAATAAATTTTTCGAAAATCCAAAATTCATCATAAACCAAAAACTAATCAGTGAATCCAAAAAAATTATTGTCTTCCAAAATGCATAATAAAAAAACAAAAAAATGAAACTCCCAAAATTGACCGCGTAGATCCGGAGATAACGCGGTATACATACACGCACACACACACGCACACACACACATATTTATAACAACTTTAATCACGTTTCTATAGCGATTTAACGAAACTTAAAATTTTACTACGGCACAGCTTCCTCTATAGGAGGAAGCAAAATTGTAATTGTAAAACGCAACTCGCGAGCACTATTTGCTTGAACTCTAGAAAACAAGCGCGAATTAAATAAATATTTATTCAGCAACAATATCTATCTGTTTCCTTATAATTCGTTAGTTATGAAATTATTATTGTTAATCATTTCACTTACATTGTAATTATTCCAATATAAGTAGTACATTCGTAACATTCTTAATGACTTTCAAATTCTCATTTTCACGGAGAAAAATTGTACAGTGAAAATAACTCTTTTTGATAGTATAGGTGGGGCAGACTCATACTTTTATGAAAATTACTACAATTTTATAGTAACAATGGCTATTTGTATGATAAAAACAACAAAATAATAGCCATTTTTACTGTAAAATTGTAGTAATTTTCATGCAAATATGAGTCTGTTTTACTTTAAAAAATAGTAATTTATACTACATAATATTTCGCTGTATTGGTATTTCTAAAGCGAATTTATATGTTCTTTGTCTATCGGACAAGGGGATGATTGTCATCTACCCGGAGTCGCAGCTATCTCTCCAGTTCGATTAATCAAGTGAGGAGAGATTACATCATGATAAGCGAAGAGACGGATTCCTCGATACTTGAACCGTGCAAGAGATTTTCCAAAATAATTAAATAAATCGATTTTTAGCTACGAGATAAAAACCAAAAATCGACAGACTTTCCCAGACCTCCGGAGCGAGTGATATCTTTATCCTTTAAATAAAACTGCTATAAAGTTTAATTGTCTTTAAATATTATTTGAGTTTATGATTTACAGAAATAACGATGATACATGTATGCATGACGAGGCATGTATGTACACCTGCGATCCTTTTGTTTTTATTATATTAAAAGTCACGACTCGCTGGGTCATGGAGTGATGAAATATAGAAGAGCATTCAAAAAGCGTCAACAAAGCGACATTTCGGAGGGTCTCCATCAGTAAGCTTGTCAGTACAGCTGGCTTCAAACCCCCCCCCCCCCCCCCGCCCCCCCCCCCCCCCGCGGGGGTGGTGCCTGGGCCCCCCAGCCACTACCCCCTATCGTTGGGTTTGTGTCTGTGTTTTAAATTGGAGCCGGGGGAATCCTAGTCTAAACAGCCTCGAATGCGGCCGATGATCGGCCGATCGCACTCGCTTTTCCGGTTGGCATACTGATTTAAATCAAGTTGATTTACGCTTACCCTTAGAGTCTCCGTGAATTCACCATACCGCGTATCAATTAAGGCTAAGGTATAAATTTAAAAATTTCCTCAATGATATACATAATCATTCGGAATATGTGCTAACTAATAGTACACTCTTAAAAGTTTTATGACTATTTTGCATAAAGTTTGTGTAAAATATGAATTTTCCTATTTTATACAAAAATTTGTGTAAATGATTTACCCAAAGATTGAGTCAAAATTTTTCACAAGAATTTGTGTAAATCGCAGCTTTACAAAAAAATTTGTGTAAAACCACACTTTTACACAAGAACTTCTAGACGCAAGAAGTGTAGATTAAAAATTTTACACAATAATTTGTGTAATTTAAAATTTTACACGTCGTTTGTGTAAATTGAACGTATTACACAAAATTTGTATAAATGGAAAATTTTACACACGCTTGTGTACATTTTATATAAAGATTGTGTAAAATTTTACACAAGAAATTTTACACAAAATTTAAATTCCAGAGGATTCATATTTTACACAAAGTTTTTAAAAGAGTACTACTAGTCATCTGTAAGCGCGCTTTACGCGCCATAATTTGTTTTTGTAACCTATCAACCTATTACTCTCCCCCAACCAAATCACGAATAAATTGATATCATAACAAATCTATCATTTTTTAAAGATAGGATTATTACGTACAATGTGGATTCAAATAATAAAGTGTGAAAAAATAAGTTATTGCTCTCTCGTCTTTCACGTTGCTTAACCCTGGTTGAAATCCGTCTAACAAAAATAGATTTGCAACTAAGTTATGGGTAATGATAATGAGTAGAAATGGTTACATATTAAATAGATTATATATGCCTAATAACACCCTTGTTTACTTAGTTATAGAAGGGGCAGCATGTTTCAACGAAATAGTGGATATTTGAGATGAGATTGCCCATATCTCAAGAAAAAGGGCCTATGAGATGAAAGTATGAATACTGGGGTTCATTTTTATGTGCCAGAAATCGTCTGTCAAATTCCCTCGAAAATCCGTTTCCCGGAGAGTGTGTACTCTCTTTGTGAGTAATTAAAGTTTATGTGGGCACCCATTCCCTCTAAACATGTCGAAGTCCTCCTCTAATCTTTGACCCTAAAGCTCAATGGACAAAATCCTAAAGTATGGATTCGTTTTTTGTTATCCAAATCCACTATCCGGCTATTGTACTAACGATGACGATATATTTGTAAACTAATTTTCATGAATGTTACTTTCAGAATTTAACTTTTCAATAATATTATATAATAAGTTAGTATTCTAATGTATTCCTCCAGTCTATGCACAGATAGCTATTTCTACTTGTATAGAATTACGCACGTGTGATTAATCTGAATAAACAAGTAAATCAATACATTATATATTCAAATTCCTATTATAATTATCTTATACTTCTTCGCCAATTGAGATACATAACATTGATTTACTTTTATTGCTTTTTCAGTTTTGATATCCGCCTTAATCACTTTTATAAGAAGCATTTACTATTGCATATTCTAAATAAAACTTGAATAGAATTTGAAAGTCTACTGTAAGTCATCTTACTTCATCTATGGCTCATGTTCCTATAAAATCCGACGGTTTCACCAACACGATGATGCTATAATTACGTTATTTTTAATAACGCAATTCATTTGCGAAAATACCGTACGCATTGTATAATTGGCCATTTAGCGCACGCAAAACCTTCACACGATATGACATTTTCCAAGCATGTGTAGTCAAAAATCTAATAGAGGTCTAGAGGTTATTCACTTATTCGGTTTGGTACCTTTAAAGAAATCAAAATTGAGATTTTTTGAGTGCAGGAACAATGTCAAAAGGTGAGGTTAACGATTGAAATGAAGACATTTAATATAATATATAGAGGCTATTTATTATGCATTGATCATCTGTTGAAATCAAAATTGAAATAATCCGAGTAGAAAAATACTGTCAAAACGCCAGGCAGTCGACTGTAATGAATCATTTTCATATAATAAAGGAGAATTTATTATTTATGCATTGCCGCTTTTATATGTCCATGTTGGGAGAAGAAGTTGCGGTCGTGAAAAAACGTTGGAAGTTATCTCCTTAATATAATATAATATAAGATAATATAATATAACAGAAGACAATAGAAGATATGCATTGACGTATCTATAGAAATCCAAATTCAGAAATGTTGGGTATTGGAATGATGTTTAAAAGTGAGGCTGAGAATAAGTAGACCCTTATTGCACAGTACTCATCGCCCTCGCTACGCTCGGGGGCTACCGCAAGGTTCGAGTGGAAGAGTAATATCAAAAAGTGTGGCAGAAGACTGATATAAAGTACTTTGATATAATAGGAGATGATTATTTATTATTTATGAATATTTATATAGAAACCAATATTTACAAATTTCGAGTAGAGGAATTATGTCAATAAGTAAACGTTGTAAAAATCCATGTTCCATGGGCCTTCACAAAAAGTGAATTTTGTGAAGGCCCATGTTTTGGGAGGGGAATTTGTGATCGTGAAATATAAGTCGGAATTATTTATCTCCTTAATAATTTTTATCTCACGAGCTTGAAAAATGTCGTCATATTGTGTAAAGGTTTTGCGTGCGCTAAATGACCAATTGTACAATGCGTGCAGGATTTCCTATAAGCGTTACGCAATGAACAATAACTTAACGCAAATGCGTTATGATAAAAAGTAATGTGTGAAACTTATGCGACATAGTTACCTGTAGCGCACGGGGTGACATGTCGCACACGCTGCGCTCATGCCTCAACGCGTCCCGTGCGCCATTGGCAACTATACCACTGCACTAGTTACACAATGTACTAATATCAAACGAATTAGATTGATACTTTAATAATTATATTTTTCGAAAGATCATGAATTATAGATTACTTTAAAGTAATAAACACAAATCAATTCTTCAGTCATTTCGTTACCATTACGCGCCTCTTCCTCGTGATCAACATATGTAGTAGTACCCCCTCGATATACCCGCCCAATTTACCACACGTCCAAAGTAAAAAAGCCACCGTGGCCATCTCGCGGCCCTGCGATCCTGATTCTTTTTCTTTGTGCCGGATGATTCGAACGTCCCACAGAAAAATGCCAGAATGAAAGGGATTTGAGCCCCTTTTTGACATTTCCACGGTATTTGTTAAAAGAGTGTTTTATTTATGCATTTGAGAAACAGAGACAAAGGAGTAAATTAACCTAAGCATTCTCTAGCGTTAAGTATTCTCTGCGCCTCTTTCGAACCGTTCTTACGTAGTGGGACCGGATTCTTTGTTTCCAGCGAGGCAGTACAGTAATAATCAGTAGTCGACGATGATGGAGGTCTTTGTGATTGCCCTATACTACTGAAACTGTATGAATTATTCTACGTCGCCGCCGTATTGGCATATGGCAAGTTTGTCAGAAGAAAAATAAAACGAGCTGCTCTTAATAAATATTTTTTTATAGAAATATTTTTATAGAAATATTCAGAAATTTCTTTTCTATAAATAATTTCACCGCTTATTCTCAAAGTTAAAAAATAAAAATGAATTTTAACGATATCCTATCAAAAAATGGACTCACAAAAAACTTCTGTATGCAAGTTTGTATATTTGGAAGTTATTGCCAACGAGAATACACCAACTGTACTCACATTCAGACTTTTTGTAAAATACAACATTTGTTTTCATAAAAGTTCAATTTTTGTATTTGAACAATTCCAAGAATTCAAAAAAGATTATCAATGGTTATCAATATTATTCATTAAAACAAAATTTCAGCTTGTTTGCAAAGGATCATCAGTACCGTACTCATGCGAAAATCGAGAAATCCTTTACACCAGTGCAGTTCACATAATACGTCTCTAAATGCGGAAAGTTGTCGCGTACATGAACAAAGCTCTGCGCAGCAAAATCGAAAACGCGCATAGGACGACGGATGGATTCCATATTCATGGTAGATTGATGCTCACGCTGCGCATCGAGCAGAAAGGGGCCCAGAGTTGCAAAACTGAATTTGATCGTTACGGCAATAAAATTGAAATAAATGAAACAGCCAGAGGGCGAAGGGGACAGTGGCGAAGGGCGTAATGGAGAGGCGATGAATGCGTGCACGCGGGAGATAGGGTGCGGAGGGAAAAATAGAATTGGCACGGAAAATTGAGAGCTCGCGGTTTATCAATCGATACGTAAAATCTCGTTAAGCGTAACCGCTGTGGCAATTCGTTGACTCATTAACCAATATCGAACGCGAGCACCCGCGCGCTAATTTGCCAGACAGCGTCGCGCGCGCGCTCCCGAGTCTAATGGGAAATCAGTATCGGACGTGTCATCGCGCATGACTTGCTCGGCGCGCACATACACAGGCACATACACGAGCGCGCGCGCCACAGTAATCTCGCATGCTAATAGTCGGCGAACGAAAAGCGCGTGAAGGGGAGAGATGGAAGGGGCTCAAACGCCGGTGCATGAGATCCAAAAGAATGTTCCGTTAATGAGAGGCGAATATTGATAATTCACTTTTGACCATCTGGAGTAAGTATATGGGCGATAAAGGATAAATGTAGCAGTGATATAAGTTAATTAACTAATTGGAAAATTGCAACTTTTCGTGTAAATGTTGGTGAAATCGAAAATTTCTCCGGTTTAAATGAGAAACCTCGTATTTTATTGGATGAGGCACGACGATGCAGTTGGTTTTCGAGGACAGGATTTTCCACTGTAAAATCCCAAAATATATCCATTTCTCGAGTACACATTTAAGTTTCATTATAATGATGAAAGGAGGCAAACAATTCAAATTTTCTAAGTACAATATTTTATTTGCAAAATGTCATATTTATATTTTTGTGATATTACATGTAATTTATAGCACTGCGTGACAATAGTAGCTTACTACGCTCGTGCGCTAACCTCATGGTGCCAGAAGGGGCTACTTAAGACACGGATAGGCATGACTGTGGACTTGAGGCAGGCAGTATTATACAATAGTGCACGATACGCGTGCCTTAAATGATACTAGTATCGTAATGTACTATTACTGACCGTGGTGGGACTTATAACTTGAATATAAGTGCTATCCAGAATAAATCAAGGAAATAGTTAAGGGTTATATTCACTGTCACGCGTGGTATCTATAGCTACAAGTAGGACTATAGCTGCTAAATGTATTTATGTAAGAACCTACTTTTAACGAAATCTTAAGTTCTCACAGTTCTACTGACAAGGGGAGCACCAAGGCTGTCGGTCCTGGATTTTACTACTTTTGCAGGAAACACTTTCTTTTAATAAATAATGAGTCACGTGTCTCAGGGTTTTTCTGAATGAACACTTTTTTGCATTATAGAGTGTAATGTGAAAAATCCTTAAAAATACTAAAAATTCAATGATTGCATAGCCTGTAGAAAAAAACATAGGGCCCACTCAGAAAAACCCTGAGACACGTGTCACATTATTTGTTAAAAGAAAGTGTTGCTGCGAGAGTAGGAAAATCCAGGACCCGTATCCCTGGTGCTCCCCTTGTGAGTTTAGCTTACGTGAGCAATACCTTATTTTGGAAATATACCTTAACGTTTGTCTCTTGTGACTTCCAATATCTGTTTTACATTATCACCCCATATTATTAACATGGTATTGCTCAATATTTTATTTTCCGTGAAACCGTGAACAAAATTTAACTCATATATTTCTAGAATTTATGAATCAGTCATGTCGCCCAAAGAACTTATTTAATAGATATGAAAACTCTACCTTATTTCCACAACATTTCTAAGTGTTCGGGCGATATCAACCGTCCCGCGTGAAGCTGCTGTGGCTCAGCCTCTTTGCGACAAGTGTGCCACGTCCTACTCGTACCGAGAGAGATACTCTCACCCTTGAAAATACCACGCTAAAGAGAGGCACTGATCACACTGCGCTTCAATGTCGTTCACTTCTGTGTCCGAGGCCTTTCAGTTAAGTATCTCTACGCGTGATAAGTCGTTATAGTAACATACACTTGCACACACACACATATATATATATATGTATATACATATACACACAACGAGTTTAATTTAAGATTGTTAGTGTTATTGTACTACTATAAAAAATAGTTATTATGTAAAGTTTATGCTTACTTTATGCATAAACTGTGTGAAAATGTATTTTTTCCCCGATTATGTATAGACTATACATAGATTATTCATAGATTATGCCACTCCATTACTATGCATATCATCTATGTATAATTTATGCATAATCTAAGAATTTTTTTTACATGAGATATATTATCCATATAAAGCCCATATGTCAATGATGGTTCACATATTGCCCATACATCATCAACACTGCAACAGGCCAAAATTATTTAGCACCAACTCGAGCCCCGTAACTCAGTAAATTACTTTATGGACAGCTGATCGACGTGACGAAAAAATCCGACATTTATCGGAACGTTACGCAACAGTTGTACATACGGAAATAAGCATGACTGCGCGCGCGTCCGCCTTGGATACGTATAGACGTTCACACCCACACACCGCATGCGTAAACCTGTGTATATAAACTCGCGAACAGGGAGGGATAATGCCGCAGCTGGTATAGAACTCGCGCGAGGGCTGGTTGGCTGCGGTTGCTCGGGTAGCGTGTCGGTTAATTGATGCTGGTTTATTAGCTGCCTCTTTTGGCAGCAGGCGCGAACTGCCGGCCCATTACTTGACGCCTGCCTACCGCTAACTCTGACACCCCCTCGTGCAGCCCCGATGCGTAATTAATTTGAAATTATGCCGACCTTTGCTAGCTCATCGTTCGAATGAAATATCGGCTACAGTCGGCCTTCTTCGCGCGCATTTGCGCTTTCTTCGCGTAAGAATAAGCTGGAAATAATTAGACCGAGCTGGAATTCATCGTTCATACTTGATTGGACTGTACGTATAAGTAAGGGGACTCACACACTTGTCAGAGTGTTCGTTTGAAGTTGATTGTGTTTTTGCTTACTCAAAATGAAAGATTCGCAAGGGAGAAATTTTTGGAACTCGATCGATATTTTTGATGAATGTCAATGCCTTAGGGACAAATAAGATAATATGCCTTTTTTCAAAGTGTGTGAATGAACGAAAATATCGAGCTGAACACTAGATTTCATTTGTTTTTTCTTGTTTCATTTCCTTTACTGAAACGTAATGTGAGACTTTCCTGAGACTAACTGGCGAACTTGGCAAGTAAATGCTATTTTTAAAGAGTTTTTCAAAAATTGTACTAGAAATGCCCACATCTTGACTTTTCAAAGCGTTAGCCCGTGCGACTAGCCCTTTCTTCCTTTTCTTGGCATCCAGAAATATATCTCTTTCATGGTTTTTTTTCATGGTATGTATCTCTTAGTTACTTAATAATGAAAGCTCATTTTCACATGATTTTTAAATTGCTATAAATTGAAAATAAAGATTGCTATTACCACTTTCTTAAATCATTTAACACAAACTTCTATCACATATCTCAAAATAATACATATAATAGAGTCATATGCGAAAATTAATTAACAATTTCATTATATTCATAATATTGTCGAATAATTTCCGAAATGATATTTATGCGTGGATTCAATTATGTGTCTCTTTGATGTTGCACAATAATACGATTGCATGATCATAAATAATAATAAAATAAACCTTTACAAGAAGTAAATTTAGTAAATGGACTTTTTGTAAACGTTTATATTTTATTGTAGATAAATGTTTATTCAACTCTTTATTCTTATTCATTTATTAATTATATATAAAAATTATAATAATTTCTCAGAATATGTAAAAGCTTAATACTTTAAAATATTTATAGAATTATTTTGCTAAAAGATTCATTCGAGTGATTACTAATTAATAATAACAAGTTTTAATGAATAAAGTCACTGCCAAATAATTTAACCCCATTATACAGTAACGAAATCACACGAGCCGTCACGTAAGCAGCTTACGCTGTGCTCTTTTCAGAGTTTCTGCACTTAAGTGATGATACTAGAGAAGCGGAGTTATTAGTACTTTGCATACTTAAAAAAGTTGCTTCTGCTTGGAGGTATTATTTTAAAAATACTGAGCATTATCCAAAATCTTTTCTACACTTTTATTAATAACAAGATATAATCTCTTTGGAAAACAACGTAATGAGATAACGGAGGAGAAATATATACTATAACATGAACTTTAGAGATGTAAGCGGTGCGCATTACGTTATTGGCGTCAGAACTCGCTCATCGAGGAATTTCGTTCCCCCGAATAAAATAACATCTCTCTCTCCCTCTCTCTCTCTCTCTCTCTCTCTCTCTCTCTCTCTCTCTCTCTCTCTCTCTCTCTCTCTCTCTCTCTCTCTCTCTCTCTCTCTCTCTCTCTCTCTCTCTCTCTCTCTCTCTCTCTCTCTCTCTCTCTCTCTCTCTCTCTCCGTGGCGCAGCTGCCCATCTCACAAGACATCTTTCACATCAATATCACTCAATGCCCAGCCGCAAGACTTATCACATGCTGACATTACTTTTCTAGAAACCCTTTACCCACCGCTTCACCACGCTTTTCCCTAATAATCCAGTTGGCGCGTTTCTTTCACCCATATAGGGTTAACGATGACATCTCTGTCTCTGTGTACACCCTCCTCCCGCCTTCAGAGAAACGGACGATAAGGCCGGCTCCTCTGTGTACTACAGCGGATTAAGCGAGATTCCGAGGGGCTAGCCTCATCGGGATCAGGCTCGAGCTCAGGGTGCTGTTGCCGCGAATGACCGAGATACAAAGAGGGAGTAGGGAGAAGAGGATGAAATCGGGCGGACGAACGCGCTCGCGCGCTGACGCTCGCAGTCCTTGCGGGAGAGGATAGAGCTTGAGTTACGCGGCGCGGGACAGAGGAGAGTCTGCCCGTGCGCGCTCTGCTGCGTCAATTCGTGTTCAGGCAGAGCGAGCGGCTTCGCAAACGCACACGTGCGAACAGAAGCGACGTGCGGAGAGGCGGCGGAGGAGGAGGAGGAGGGGCAAAGGAGGATCTTTTCTTTCTCTCTCACTCTTTTTCCCTCATGGCTGCACGAGGCTGGACGATCGAGGGGGAGGATCCCCGCAATGTATCTCGTGCTGTTAACCCCTTCGTGGCTGTTGCGAAAATGTTTATTTTCTCAGTGTTAGTCTTTTCCTGCGATCATGGGAAAAAAGTGAGGATAATGACGAATGCGACTTAATTGATTTTTTTTTATGCTTATTTTGAAATTTGCTAGTGCATTTATAAAATATAATGAAAACTATAGATCATTGTTGACTTGCACATTAATTCGGAATGCTGGGACTACTATTCAACTTACAATGAAATATGGTAATGAATTTATTCATTAAAATCTGAGAAACCGCTAATTACTTTAGCAACACTGCTAGTTTTACCAATTTTTATTATTCTTTTTATTTTTATTATAAACTATATAGGTGAATACGACTCTCGGAATCCAAAAAATTTCTATTTTTATATCCTGGGCATTATTTTTTCAAATTAATTACTTTTCTGCATGTTTGCTTTAGAATGACCATAAAACACAAACGAATAAAAAGTATAAAAATATAAATACCGGCATAATTTTTATGAATTATCAATATAGTAGTGAACCAATGGTATACGTATTTCGATACCGATATGAAAGGATTACCCGCTTCGCTTACATGTAGTGAACTTTATTTTTTTCATCAGAGTGCATGAAACGAGCCTTTCCATGCTCAAAAAGGTTGACAATTTCACGAGTCCAGGAAGAATCATGCATTGTTCTTCGCGCACGCTTTCAGTAGAGTGTGTAAAGCAAGAGCTTCACGCGAATAGTAATTTTCAATACAATTGTGCGAAGCGGGTGATTCTCGGCTTCTCGCACAGGTGTAGTTCTTTACCCAAGCGAAACAAGAGCGATAAAAACACCTGTACGAGGATCACTAGCTTCGCTTACATTAATCAAAACTTTACTTTTCCAACGAAGTGAGCGGAACGATCTTCTTTGTGCTCGACGATTGCGAAGCTTGTCGACCGAAGTGGGGGGTGACAATCATACGAGTCGAACAGGCATAACGGTAGCGTGCGTGAAGTAGAATCATTTGTATGTGCGCCTTCTTTTGAGCACGATCTTTACAGAGGTGTGCGTGAAGTAAAACGATCTGCGCATGCGCCGTTCTTTGTACATGTTCTTATAATCTCGCTTTTCCGTGCTTCATTTGCATACGGAAACTGCTTGTTTTACGTACTCTATTGGAGAGCGAATATTATTTTACTTCGCGAATGTTTTTCGTAGAAGCGTAATAATGGTCAAAATGTTAGTTTTGAATATTTTTGCTATTATCCAGCTCTTTCCAGGTTAAAACATAATTTATTGTAAGGTTATCACTTAAAAATCAAATTTAAATAACTCACGTGAACTCAACAATAAATGAAATATGAAAATCTTTTTTTTTTTAATTTGAACGTTTTAGTACTTATTTAATACAGAGCTACGTGCGAGGGATGCAATATTTTTAATAAAAGTGGCTCATTGAGATCAAAAGATTTTCGTTTATATTTTTTCGAGATATTACGATCAGTGTTATACTACATAAGAAAATATCTTCAAAATATAGTTTCAAATTGTATTTCAAGTTATATAAACTTAAAAAGAAAAATAGAAAAACCGACGAATTCACACAGATTTCTCTCCACAACTACTTTGTCGTCGCCTAATTTCATTTTCCTTTGACCAAGGCAAATTTTCAAATGTTCCTTCTCTCTCCCTCGCTCTCTCTTCTTGGTTTGTCGGCTCTCAACTTTTTTCCGGAGCACTCAGCCGTCCTATTCTAGTTCATTACCCCGATATCGTCCGACCGCCACCGTTCTTTCAGTCCACCTACCCAGCAGCGTTTGTGCAGGACCTCCGGCACTACAATTTGAATTACGCCCGACCGCGCATAGCCGAAGGATCAATTAAATTTCTATTAAGCGCGTCGGCCTTTTCCGATGCCGGCGTCGAGCGCCATTTATCGATGGGATTTGCATCGCGTTCGGTTCCCTCACGGGAATGGAAGCGTGAAATTCCTTCAACTCGCGTGCAGTTTTTGGCCAATCGTTAAGTTTTTTTGTGCGCCCAATTTCTGAAAAAAAAAAAAAATACACGGGGGAATCCAGAAAGCCGCACACGCGCGCTCACACACTTTTTCGAGAGCAGAGTTGATTTTTTTTTATCGAATTTCGCGTTGCCCGGTCTTGTTCAAATATTGCATGTTACGAACAATTGGATTTTGCGTCACTGTTTACAAAATATAGATTTTCACATGTATATGTGTATATGTTAACGGAGCGTTAAAGCTGCACGTCGAAACGATATCGACTCTAAAAATAAAAATTCTATTACCTTGTTTAAAGGTAGAAAGATATAGAAACTTTAGAAAACTAGTATCCTAAGAGAAAAAATGATGCTAAATGCATTAGTGACAATTAAAATTTGCAATTGCAGACATTTTTCTATCCTACTTTTTCATTTTCATTTTCATTTTTCCTCATTATTTTCTCATTAGTTTTGGGATAAACTCAATGACACACAAACTAAAAACGCAGGCTAATTTATTATTAAGGCCCAAATTATAATTAGGAGAAGGTGAGGTGACATAGGTCGTGGGATAACATGGGTTTTCGGTATTACTATAACAAAATAATTGAAAAAATGATAATTGCTTGTTAGGTAATTTGTTATGATAATGTTTCGGATAAGAATAAGCCGATAGGCGAATAAGAGCAATGATAGCCGAAGCTTCGATCTAATTTGAAAATGTAGGCGTACCTCCGCGGCTGAGGAAGCTCCTTCTCAGACTGTCATAGACCTCACCGGGAGCTTGCACTACGTACCTGAAGGTCACTTCAGTGCGGGAAGACCGAAAGGTCGATCTGTTGCTTCAAGCAGTGCTTTTGGCTTTCTGCAGCGAGTGTGAGTATAGCAGCGTAATTCAGCGATAAGTAGTGCGGCAAAGGAGAGACTGATTGATGTGAGTCAGTTTTCTCGTACCCTTCAACCGAGATCCATAAGATTTTAACAACGGAAATAAATCAACTTGAAGCAATATGCTAAAACTAAATTTAGTTGACTTTTCTTTATTTCAATCCTATGCCAGAACCTACGAAAATCTAATTCAATTTATCGAACGTCGCATTATCTCGCTCAGTTAAGCTCGCTCATTTTGTGACAACTCGGATACTTTATTACCATCCTCTCAGTCAAAGCAGGCAATATACTCGATATAAGCAAGTGTCTGCACCACTGAACACCACTTAAACGGTCAATTATCAGCATTTATGAATCTCTTATCCTTTTTCAAAGGCTAACATTGTCTACTTATATGCTTGCCAGAAATTCTTGTTCATGATACAACGTCAGCGTTATTCGTTTTGCAAAAAGCAGAGGTTGTGTAACTCTAAAGGACAGCTCGCATAGTGCGACTACCTTTCTAGTGCAAGGAGTCCTTTATTGATTCCCGCGACATCGTAATAGCGTACTTACTTCGTTCTAACAAGCGCCGAGCTCAAAATCCTGAATTAGATTAGACCGTGTATCTCTTCTTGTTCTACATAAGTCTTTACACTGCATGTGTCATCATGCTGTAGTTCGTGATAATAATCTGACAAAATTAGAATGTTTTTCAATGCTTCTCAACGCTGTGTAAACGATTCATTATTAAATAATGCTGCTCCTTTTCCAGGTCCAAAATTACAAATAGACATCAGTCTTGTGCTAACACGGTTTTAACGCTATGTATTCCCAGCTGACATCAGTAGGATGTACCAACAAATCTTGGTTCATCATGAAGATTTGGATGGGCACCGTCTGGCGCAACTACGGTGACAGTCGCATTCAGGATTTTCGCTTACTCACTGTGACCTATGGAACGGTATGCGCTCTTTTTTTTGACTCGACGGACTTTACTACAACTCGCAGAAGAAGGATAGATCTCACATCCTGAAAGCAGCCTAATTTTCGAACACCAAATATACATGGATGACATTTTCTCTGGAACCAGAGACATCACAAAAACTGTTCAACGTCGTGACGAACTCATTCAGCTATTAACTACAGCAGGCATGTGATTGGCAAAATGGGCTGAAAAGAATTCGGCTTTATTTCAAGTACTATCAGCAACAAACTCCAAAGAAGTTCCAGTTGAAATGCAGGAAGTTATATCAACATTAAGTCTTAAATGGTCGCCTTACCAAGACGTGTTTACATTTAAATTACAACCACCCTTTAAAAGTCACAAAGATATCTATTCTGCCTGACATAACAAAGTAGTTTGATCCTCTTAGATGGTAAAGGACCATTTTAATTACTGCTAAAATTACATTGCAGGACGTTTGGACTCATAAGTTTCCATGAGACGATCCAATTACTGATGACCTTTTAGACCGATGGCTATTGCTTCGCAGCTCATTGCAGCATATCTCCGAGATAAGGAACCTTGTTCGGTGGACTTATCTGACGCCATTGACTGGGAGGTGCATAGGTTTGCAGACGCATTGAAGCGCTGCTTCGCCGTTACAGTTTATGCTGTCTGCCTTTGACACAGTTCGACTCTTCTCATAGTCAAGACGAAGCTAGCTGTGAAGTCAGTTCAGCTGAGTCATTACTTGCTTCCAAGCTTCACCAGACAACCTTTCTGTATCCATTTGTGATCTGATTTTCAAGTCACATTGGACTCACTTAAGAATTATCATTCAAGCCGGCCAATCTTTGTGGTAAATAAAGTAAGTGAGATGTATACTTCTTTCCCCGAAGCTGCTTGGCGCCATGTGGAATCAGCTCATAATACAGCCGATTCAGGCACTAGAGAACTGACTCCTCAACAATTAGCTGCCCCAGCAGTACCTTTACGGGGATCTCATTGGCTTCCAGTAATAGCCCTATTTATGTCTCAAGTATCACAAGAGATTCATTTCTTTAGCACTCAAGAGAATAGCTCTATAACGTCATCTTTTTTACAATTCTACCGCTTGGTATTTTTTTCAATTTCTTAATATTATTAGGAGAATTTTCAAATTAGGTTGGGTGTTCGCTTGGGGCATGTTGGCTGACCTATTGAGAATAGGCAGATTGTTTAACTTATCATTCTACTATGTTAATACCTAATTAACACATTATTTTTTATGTATATAAGTTCTTGAATGTTGCCACAGAAAATCTAATTAGCTGATTATAACTTATTTTCTTTTCAATGTCATATTTTCGCACGTGATTCTTTTATATATTATAATGATATCGTTATTTACTCAAAGATTTATTATCAGTGAACCTATCACAGGCACATGGCTAACTTACCCCGCTTATGGGGCAGGTTGACCGAAAATCGTTCAATTCGAAACTTGTTTCTACCTTTTTTTATGATCAATTTACAAATTTGAAAAAAATCATGAAGATATATCAAGTACTTTCATGAACTAAAATAGTTCTGTTAATTTAGTAATACTGTTTTGCAGAAAAAAAATAAAATGCCCCCTCACTACTATACCGTCATCACCTTAATCAATAACTATTTTGGCAACAGTGACAAAGTGCGCCGTTTCTATGCACATGCATCTTTATTTTTCGTGAATACGAAACGCGACTAAACAATTACAAAAAGTTAAAAAAATATTTTATTTTGCAACAATTAATAATTGGCTCTTGCTAAACGTACGTCAGATGTAAAGTATATTAATTCAGAGTATAAATTCCAAAGCACCTCGCTGTGATGTTTGTTTTGTTTTGATATCTGAAGGCGTTAATAATTACTGAAGTTTTGAAATAATATAAAAAACATTTTTCAGTTATTTTAATTCATTTTGTTGCGTTTTATACAATGATACGGTTAATAAAATTAATTTACTTATAATGTATCGGAAAGAGCATAGAATGTTTAAAAAAAAACTTAAATTTTACTATCACAAAGCTTTTTCTAGTAGGAAGCAAAAGATTATTAGGATTTTATTGTTCACTATTATAAATGGTAGAAACAATATTTGATTAACTGAATTGTCTTAAACACGCATAACCATATATAATGTGCTATAATAATAATGAAACCAAAGAATTAAAAAAGTTTTGTATTGGAAGATTATTAATACTATATTCTCATATTAATATCTATCAATAATATTAATTTAAAGGACCAACTTCACATCGACGCACAACTTCCATTTAAATCACAGAATATTTTCAAAATGAAATAGAGTCGCAATTATGGAACAATCTAGCGGGTGTTCTCATTTCGCCTCATATTACCTTTACGACAAAAAAATTCTGCAACTCACGAAGATTTATAAGATATTACAGACGTGCGCGGGTATGCGTCATAACCCGCTGTTTCTACGTAGTTTTTTCTCCAGCCCTATCATCTACTACTACCGTTGCTCGTCCCTCTCGGAGTTTTACGGTTAAAGCTGCGAGAAGCCGGGGATTGACAATATTGCTTTTTATTGGCCGCGCGGGCCGTCCTGTAATCGCGCCGCTACAGGGGATCGTGCGCCCGCAAAAAAAGTTATTTGCAGGTAGAATGATTCATCAGGATATGGAGGTAACGCTAGAGAGAAATAGAGAGTGTGGGAGAGAGGGAGAGGGAAAGAGAGAGAAAGAGGAAGAGAGAGAGAGAGAGGGAGGGGGGAGAAAGCGAGAGACACACGCATGCAGAGGCAGCTTACTATCTCTGCTACCAGCAGAGGCGGCGGCACTGTTGCTCTCTTTTTTACGTTCGTCCATGTACACATATACGTCGCTGCGAAAAGATTTCCTGTGGTAATCCCTGATTATCGAGATCCAATTGCTGGCGCAGCGCTATTCGATCGTGCGCTTGCGTAAGCACGGCCGACGCTCTCCTATTTTTCCCCGATAAACACGCACGCCCTATCCTATTTCGCTCCAATCCACAATCCCTTGCTCTCCTTTCTCTCTGTCCCGCGTTACCTTTTTGCCAACGAACATCGTAAACGCGCCAACACTATCGCGCTTACGCGGATACCTGTGTTGATGCATCGAACAGGTGTAACAGATATGCCCCTGCATGTTTGATTACGAAATGTGATTTCTATCCAGCTAGAAACAAAAAAAAAACACCTATAGTATACGCTGTTGATTGAAAGTTTATTTTGTTTGACATTCTACAAAAAATCGGCGAATTTTCATCATGGTGCATAGCAAATATTTTTGGGAGGGGGGCTATAGTACAATATTTGATCGTCGCAGTTTGGGGTTTAACATATAGGCACGTCGTTACTGAATAGGTGAATATTTCAACTTGGATTTGTCGCTCATGAGATCAATACCTGATGTACATACATATTGGGCTTTATAGTATCTATATAAATATAGATATTTCAAATTATTAATATTTGCATGATTATTTATCATACATTCTACCAAATTGCAGTATACTTTTTTAAATGACATACGATAGGTTTGACTCCTTGTACCTGTTAAGCATTTATATAGCACTATTTTTTCCTACTTTTTATCAATGCCTACCTCACGCACTTCAATCATCACAAATAGCGTCCGTGAAGTCCTTATCTGACGCAACGATTTGTAAAAATTAAAGGATAGACACACCTTTAAAATCTAAAAGAAAAAACAATATTTCTTTTCAATATTAAAGTAATAAATAAGACCATAACTTTGTTCTATAAAGAAGGCATCTATCTGTTTTAAACCAACTGTCTCATACATACTAGAAAAGGTGTTATCTCGGGAACCAGTTGAAAAAGGCGTTATGATGTTTTTTTTCGCTTCTATTTATACTGATAACCGATAGCGATTTAAACCACTAGTAAATTAACAAAAAATAAAGGGTGTTTTAAATAATCATTATTATAAAAGCTCTAGAACTAGTCAAAATGAGTGCACTTTTTATTTACAATACCGATTATTCATTTAAATTGTACAATTTTATTTAGCCTGACTGTCAATTAAGAGTTCTATACAGCCTCTAATTTGACTCATTTTTTGAGGTTAATTGTAAGTTTTTTGTATTCAACATAATTTTGTTATAAGTAAGCGGTTCATCATAACTTCATTATCTACTAAAAAAAATATGAATAGAATCTTAATGTTAAATGCTTTTTAATACACAAGTAAGTACCAATAAATCACGACTTCCCATAAGAACCCATGTTAATCAGCCAAAAACGAAAACATTAATATGTGAGTGCTTTTGAGATATCTACAAACATGTATACGAAGTTTCACATATATCTTAATGTTATTTCTATGACCGGTACAACCTCCTTAAATCTTATTGCTTCGCTCATCAATAAAATCGGATTATGTAAGACAAACTAAAGATAGCGTTTTGGAATGCTAATAGTCTAGCTCAACGAAGTCTCGAACTAAAATCCTTCTTAATAAAACATGATATTGATGTTATGCTAATTCCTGAAACCACAAAATACTTCGAAATAACAAGCTATAAGATTTATGACACGCAACATCCGGGAGACAAAGCGCATGGCGATACGGCTGCAATTATTAAAGACACTAAGTATTAAACATTATGAAAACGAGAAAAATTCCAGCATTACACTGTATAATGACCGTTCTTTGCTGTCCTTCTAAACCCTCAATCAAGAAAGAAATATTTATTAACTTTTTTGAGAAACTCGGAAACCGTTTTATAGCTTGCGGTAACTATAATGCAACGCACCCTTGGTGTGGTTCAAGATCCTCAATACCGACCCCAAGAGATCATGAACTTTACGATGCTATGCTGAATGCAAATTTATCTCCCATTTCAACAGATGAATCCACTTACTGGCCAGCTGATAAACATAAACAGCCAGATCTGATCGACTTCCTGATCGACTTCGCGGTTATCAAAGGTATCAAACCTAGGGGCTTTGTCATAAAATCCTGCTCCAATCTCTCGTCTGATGATTACTCATCCATTATCAATACCCTCAACTCCCAAATTATATGTAAATAGAATAGCAACCCGCTCTTGAGCCGATACACAAAAGTCCTATGTCGGCTTCGCGTAGAAAAAAGTCCTATCTCGACTTCGCATGGAGAAAAGTCTTATTTCCACTTTACGCGTAAGAATGTCCTATTTCAGCTTTGCGCGTAAAGTCCTGTCTCGGGCATTCCGCATTTTTAATGATGTTTTAGTTGAGAACCGCTGTAGAGTTTTAAAAAATCGGTCTGATTTGACGCTGGGCTGGTTATGCTAACAAAATCATTTCTCTATCTTACTATTATACATCAAGATATGCTTTCATCGTAAAGTATTCGGCGTAAAGACAAAGTTTAATTTTTTTATTCGAGATAGGAGTTTTTTTCATGCGAAGTCAAGATAGAACTTTCTCTCTCTTATTGTTCTGACTATCTTGGACCACGAGTATCTAGCCGATATACATATTTTAATAAATTCAATTCAATTCAATTTTTCATCATACAACGCTTATAGAAAATATCACACTTATTGTACAATTCGTGATTTAGCGCACGTAAAACCTTCACGAAATATGACATTTTCCAAGCACGTGTTATAAAAATACAAACCATGGAGAGTCTCAGTTAATGAAGAAAAATCGAAACAAATAACATTAATTCTATGCAAAGGTATATCTTTGCACCACTCGTACACGAACCCACAGGTTAGTATAAATGGCAAGCCCATACCATCTTGCAATAAAGTTAAATACCTGGGGATGCACTTAAATTGAAGACTAACTTGGAAACCACATATTTAGACCAAACCCAAACAGTTGAATGTAAAACTAAAAAAAATATATTGGCTTCTCGGGAACAAGTCCAAGTTAACGTTAGATACTTTTATACAAACACGTGTTAAACCCTGTGTGGACCTATGAGATAACTGTAGGGTAGCGCTTCGGAGCCAAAAATTAGTATACTGGAAAGATTCCAATCAAAAGTATTGAGAAATATTGTTAACGAACAGTGTTTCATAACAAATAAAATCATCAGTATTGACTGATAAAACTGATCTATAGAAGAAGAAATAAAAAAACCGCTGCCAATTCATTGGCACATAACTTCCTCCAAATTAATTTATCAACTCCTTTTATTATTAAATTTAAATTCCAAAAAACTATTT
>JAPYZP010004426.1:0-15291 GCA_030522985.1 Torymus sinensis
TTTTTCCGAAATTTTCCATTTTCACCTTCAAAAACTACAAAACATTTTATATCTCAAAAACCTCGCTGGGGCAGTTGACGTGAAACCCCTCATAAGTGGAATGATAGGGTTGATAAAAGGTGTCAATTACTAGCGCAACGAAAGCAAAAGTAAGTAGCGAGATTTTAATGAATAAACGCGAAATCGTAAGGGAACGCACCGCGTAGCTAATTTGTCTCTCACGCAATCCCGGGCGCAGTCGGCGAGCGGACGATTCGGCGACGACGACAACGTCAAGGCGTGAAAGGGAGAAAGCGGCCTAGGAGCTCGAGGAACGAGATAGCCAAGGAGTGACGGCAAACGCCTCGCGCGCACACTTTCATCACGCGTAATTGCACTGCGCTCGCTGGGTAAGTGCATGTAAATATTCGCAGAGTCGAGACAGAAAATAGCACAATGCGCCCGGACGCTCTTCTTGCGAGCAAGAGCGCAGATGCGATTAGCCGTGCACCTCTGTAACATAACTGACCGACGTGTAACACTTGCGCATGTTACTGTGTCAGTGTTTTCAACAGTTCTTTAGCCCATTAAGGTGGCATCAGCGGTCTAGTAGACCTAAAGCTATGAACATTTTTTATAATGATTTGTTTACTAGTTCCAATCTGTCAACTGATATAATAGAACAACGGGTTTTGAACATAGTGAACAAAATTTTTGTTAGCTAATTTCCAATTTTGCAAAAGTAGATTTTGTCCACTGAAAAGAAATTCAATAGGAAATACTAATCTTTTTTGCTTTTTGTTTTTCGTTCAATTTTAATTTAAAGGGTTTCATTTTATTTCTCGTTCAATTTCAGAGGGAGGTATCGATATGAAAATTCGAAAATTTTCAAAACCTGCAAAGTTATATCCAATGGTTTATAAAATTCATGGACAGATCTAAAAACAACTGAATGTAACTTCTCACGTTTTAAAAATTTTCGAATTTTTATATCGGTACCTCCCCCTGAAATTGAACGGGGAATAAAATAAGACCTTCCTAATTAAAATTAAATGAAAAACAAAAAAGATTAGTATTTCCTGTTCAATTTGGTTTTAATGGACAAAATCTACTTTTCCAACCTTGGAAATTTGCTAACAAACATTTTTTTTCGTTACGTAACGAACCCTTTCTCTTACTATATCAGTTTCAAATTGGAATGTGTAAACATATCATTATTAAAAATGTTCATAGCTTTAGCTCTACTAGACTGCTGATGCCACCTTAAGTGGTCGCGACCACTGGATGGGAAGGATCGTTGACTACGGGCATGTATATTTTTCCGATCACTGGGAATGCCTGTTTACTCGGGCAACGTGGAATTCGCGCTTCATTCATCAGCCTGTTGCCTCTTGTCTCTCTTGCGCCGTTATTGCGTGCCTGAGCTTCGTCATCTTTCCACCGGGGCACTCACATGATACGAGCACATCGTGGAACGGGATATTTCCATGCCACCTGTGCCTTCATTAAACAGCAACGCAAATAGACTACCACGGCACCATTATCATAATTAGATTCAATATTTGTAGCTCATCGCGCCATCGCAGAAATTTATCGAATCATCTTCGCCTAGTCGTCAATTTATCAGAGCCGACTGACAACACACCTCGTACTCTTTCTTTGCAGCTTGTTTTCTCTCTGTTTCTGTAGTATCAAAATTCCAAAAATCTTTTTTAATTAGGAAGCAAAAACTCTGCAAAACAAACTGTGTTTACACTTGTATATTAGCAAACAAGTTATATATAAGTACAAAAGGGAGTATTAATTTAGTAAATTGCTGTCGAATTTCGATTACCGAATAGTCACTTTACCAGAACAGATGTACCAAATTGTCACAAGGCGATTTCACTGGATTTTGAATTTCATAATATGGTTTATTTTTTTTTTATGTTAAATTCCGTATGTAAATTTAATAATTATTTTATCCTTATACTAAAATGGCTTAAATAATGTTTTTTGATATTTTAAAACACATGTAAGTAAATGTTTGCCTATTAGAAGCCTATAAAAAGGGCAAAAAAATCAATTTTATTATCATTTTCAAGATAGTAAGCTCTTACAACCATATCATCTCAAATTTTTCTAATTTTGTAACCAAACTCGTTTTTTCAGATTCATAGTAACATGTATAAATGAATATAAACAGGTTAAAAATAGTTCATTATGTAACAAGAGAGAAAAGTCACTCTTAATTCCCGCGGGACGGTTCACTGCCCGAACGAGCGAAGCCAAGCGAGGGCAGTGACACCCGAAGGAATCATCGACTTTTCTCCCGAGTTACATATAGTAATTTATTCCCATCTCAAGTGTGGCCACCTTTTTATTTGGAATTTACTTATTTTTCACAAAAGAGGGAAATATCGCCATATTTCCCGCAAATACGGAAAATATCGTCATATTTCTCGCAAACGTTACATTTGTTGAAAGAGGAAAACAAATCTAATTTTGGTCCCGCTTTTCAAGGAAAAAAGTGGTCATATTGGTTGAGATGGGAATAAAAAAAATTTATAAACAAAGCATATATTTTGTACCATTTAATAATAACAATAATAATGTAGTCATAATGGATAAAAATAACATTCATAGGTTGAAGGCTTTACCTATCAACAAAAAAGAACGTATTTTTTGATAGATCGAAAAATGAGCCGGGCAAAATGGGACACCCGCCTAAGCCTTGTAGGAGTAACCAGAACCTTTAAATGATTCCCGTAAAGAAAGGTTCAATATATTATGTAATGCAAGCTGGTGAAAAATAAATCACATTTTATAGCTAACATGTTATCTAAATGAAAATATTTGTAGTCAAAATCATCATGCAATAGTACATTTTGATACAGGGGGCATAAAAGCCATTTTAAAAATTTACAGAATATGTAAAATCGCATTTTACGCATAGTGTATCGAAATAGTATATTGTGTGCGAAGGGCGTAAAGTGGGTCTTTTTAGACCGAGTGTGGGATTGCAGTACGAGTCAATGGTGAGCTAGCACGAGCCGAAAGCAAGTGCGTTTGCGAACCGAAGACGAGTGTGTAACACTGAAAGAAAAGCTATTTCAGACTCGAGTGTATTCAGTACTCGTCTCTGTCACGGAAGCCTTCGGCGTACTATTTCTCAACTCAGGCATGAAATAGGGCCTTTTTCATTTTTTGCATGACATTTGCATAAAAATAAAAAAATTCATAAGTTATGCAGTTTTTACTAAAAAATGCACTGTTTCAAAAAATGCATTTTTTTCAAAAATCTCATGTTTTTTTAATGAAAATTTAGATGAAGTTAGGCGGTGTTAATACTTACCAAATCGTGTGTGTTGGATCTTGTAGTTCTACCCATAGAGTGAGAAAACAAAGAAAATAGAATACAATAAAATTTTAATTTATGACGATGGTAGTCAATAATAATCTATATAAACAAATCTTTGTTGTACATATCTAAGCAATATACATATCGTCGCCTGGGAGCAAGAAGGTTCCAACTCAGCTCGGCGCGTAAGAGAGTGCCAACTTGACTCGGCACGCAAGAAAGTACATTTGGCTCGGTGCGTAAGAAGGTTCCAACTCAGCTCGGCGCGTAAGAGAGTGCCAACTCGGCTCTGCGCGTGAGAAAGTGCCAACTCGGCTGGGCGCGTAAAAAAAGTTTTGATCCGATAAACTCGATTTTGAGATCTATTTTATAGTATGATTGTCCGTGTTGTGTTTACGTGTCATAATTAGTATGGAATAAAGTTTATTTTTTATTCAATAGAATCCACACATGGCAACAAAATTATTTATGCTGGAAAGCCTTCACAAGTCTCTATACACTACTTCAAAAATTATAAAAAATGTGGATGTAAGAAAAAAGATGTCAATACGATATTTGTAATAAATATCACTTACACGGTGTGACTATATATAGATATACAAGTCCTGTTGAAAATTATACGATATTGTTCCTCTTGATGGCTAATTTTATGCCTTACGGTTGAAAAAAATAAAATTTTATAATATAAAATGCAGCGAGTTGGCATCTTCTTACGTTCTCGGCCGAGTTGGCACTTTCTTACGCGCCAAGCCGAAATCGTACCTTTTTACACGCCGATCCGAGTTGGCATCTTCTTACGTTCTCGGCCGAGTTGGCACTTTCTTACGCGCCGAGCCGAATTCGTACTTTTTTACACGCCGAGCCGAGTTGGAACTTTTTTACGCGCCGAGCCGAGTTGACACTCTCTTACGCGCCAAGCTGAGTTGGATCCTTCTTACGCGCCGCGCCAAATTGGCACTTTCTTACGCGCCGAGCCGACTTGGCACTCTCTTACGCGCCGAACTGAGTTGGAACCTTCTTCCTCCCAGGCGACGATATATTATATATACATTCGTACTTACATGCTATAGCTGTTTTTGTTTTCTTCCTCCCAGGCGACGATATATTATATATACATTCGTACTTACATGCTATAGCTGTTTTTGTTAACTTTTATAATCTTTTTTGCTCGTTTTTGTATCTTGAATATTTGCAATATGACAGTCAATAGAACAGACATCATTTTTTATCGCAAAAAAGGGTATTTGAGATCAGATTGCCCATATTTCAAAAAATTGTAAGCAGTGGGTTTTATTTTTAGGTACTAGAAATCGACTCTGATATGCCCGCTAAAATCAGTATCCCGCAGGTTGTACATCCTCCTCGTTAGTTGATAAACTACCTTAAGTTTGAGTTAACTCATATTTATGATGACAGCATGAATCTTCATTAAACAATCTTCAATATCTCCTATTTTATAAAAACTATTTATTTATAATGGAATAAATACAAAATGAATGTTTTTTTCCTAAATAAGAATGACCTAAAGGTGGTATATAAATAGTATATTATGCACCAAGGACGCAAAATGTATCATTCTCGGCGAGTGTATCATTCGCACTCGGTGGAATGTTACAGCTTGCGTCCGTGGTACTATATACCATTTTTTTGTTCGAAGGCCTCAAAATGAGTATTTCGCGGCTCGTATACAGGGCATAAAATACTAAATGTATTTTGCGGCCTAGGCCTTACATTTAGTATTTTGTGCCCTCTATACGGGCAGCGAAATACTCATTTTGAGGCCTTCGAACAAAAAAATTGTATATACTACCACGGACGCAAGCTGTAACATTCCCCCGAGTGCGACCTTTGGCGGCCTCACCGCAAAACCCTAACTTTAAGGTTGTTCCTTAGCGTGATTTCGTTTTGAGATTGTGGTAACACTGATCCCTATCTTTTAGCATTAGGTTTCGAATCTGCTGCCAACTGCATGCATCAAAATTCATATAGATATGAATTAATTTTTCATGCGAATTTCGTACTTTCTTGAATCGCAATTGCCTTTTTTATTCATTAAATAATTTCTTTAATATTTCAGTACGTAAATTTCTTCATTTTTCGTAATAAAAATATATAAAAAAAATAATCTTGAACTTTGGCAACACCGCTCAGCTGTTTTTCTCACGCGCATGCGCACAGCGTTGCGGGAGCGTTCTCTCAGTCCAGACGTGTTGCTCTTCGCTCACATGCGAGAATATTTAAATGACGACGTCAGCGACGCTGCCATATTTCTTGAATGTAAAAATTTGATGTCGTGACTGTGTTGCTTTGCTCAAAGAAACTTTGCTCCTGCCTTTCAAAACTATGCATATAATATTACACATATATACTCTACAATATACTCGTTTTTTAGCTCAATCCCTTCAGTACAAATAATTTTTTGTAGCAAAAAAAGAATAAAAATTAATGCGCTTCCATAAGAGCCTGTATATTTTTTACAGGGTTGTCTGAAGCACCAAAAAGAATCTATAAATAAATTCCCATTCGATTCAATCCACTTAGCCCTCGCTAAGAAACAACCTTAATACGATTATTCGGTTCTCGTGGTATAAAATACGGTTTAAAACTGACGCCTAAGAAGATTTTTAGCTCTTGTGACTTTCGTCTCTCGCTTCGCTCGTGTGAAAAACGTCACATGAGCTAAATAATCACCTTGTGCACCCGTGTCTAAATATACTATTATAAACCTAGTTTTTTCTAACATTTCGTCTTTGATTTTGCATTTTTTTGACATAAGTATGTAAGTGAAAAGTTTAATGCTCAAAGAATATTTTTGTAAAGTTTTAGAAATGTTTATGTATTTATTTAAAGTCGCCGTAGCCACTTTAACTCTTTAATTCAAAGCCTTCCTTCTTTATATATTCTTTTAATCTTTTATATTAATCTTTTACCGAAACATTCACACATTAAGGGGGTATTCTGGTTTAGACGCTCAAAAAAATGCTATTTTTAAAAATTTATAAAACAATATAAAAATTATACTTATTGATATAATATTTATTAAGCTGAATGAAAGTATTCTTAAAATACATGAACAAATTTTTTAAAATTTTTTTTTAGAACTTTTTATATTCCAAAATGGCGGACAAACGCAACTCCTCAAAAAACAGATGTGCTGCTGGCGGCGTTGATAACTCGGTAACGGTTTATCCAAATGGAAAAATCCAAAAAGTTTTCGATTTAGTATGACTATGGCTATCGTGTATAATTCAATTATTAATATTTATCAAGAAATAAAAAAATGGCGGTCATTTAAAAAAAAGAAGCCAAAAACGAATTTTTTTCACGGTTTTTGGCCTCAGAAAAATAGTAAAAATCAAAATTTTGAAACGGTTCTGGTAAGGACGACAGCTACAAGTGTGTTGAATATGAAGTTAAAATTTAAAGGATCGGTTTCATGGTTTCGGACAAATCACCGGCGTCGACCGAAAAAATCATGTTTCGAGAAAAACGCTTTTAAAGTTCTTTTTAACGAAAAATCATAAAAAAGTCTCACCAAAATTTAATCAGCGATGCCTGCACCATACAAAATGCCTTCTGCTTCTTCAAAATTATCATTTTCTTCCACACTAGCTAATTTTCGGAATAAAACCAGAATACCCCCTTAACTCTATTACAAATTTAATGCTTTATACAAGGGATATTAATGGGTTATACATTATGTAGAAAAAGTCATTGCCCGAATTATACTAAAATTTCTAATTTAATAATATTAAATAATAACAGGCGTGTATAAGGATCAGGCGATGGAAATAAAGAGAAAATCTTGATCACTAGCATCGACTTTACAACTGATGTTATTACAGTGGTCATTGTACCTTATTTTTAGAAAATGTTTGTATGTATATGTGAGCGTGTGTGTGTGTGTGTGCACTGGCGCTCTGGAGAATTAGCTCGTGACCGGTCATTTTACCTCGTACCCAGTAGTATATCCGCGCTCGGTGGTTTCACTCGGGCACTGATGGCTCGTGCACCGGCACTCTGGAGGATTAGCTCGTGACCGGTCATTTTACCTCGCGCTCGGCTGTTTTACTCGGTCGCTCGTGTCTGGTATTAGTATTCGCGACCGAGGATTTTCCTCTCTGCCCCGTGTTTTGCTGCGCTAGCACTCGCATCCTGGAAATATAGAACAATATAGAGGTAAATGTAGAGGCTTTAACATATTTGGGAAGTACAGGGTAGAATAGTTGATGTTTCGTACGCCATTCTCAATGCACACTTCTTTTTTTTGATAATTTCACGTACTTAAAATTCTTTTATATTATTTAAAACTGTTAATTCACATGATTTTGACTTTTTTCCAATGCATATTCCGTAACAATTAAGTCACGTATTTCTTTCAGTACATATGAAATGCGTGGACTAGGTGTAGGGGGTGGCCGATGATGGAGTCGAGGAGGTGCGCACCGTAGGTTTTTGCCTCTAGATGTTGAAAATCATCTAATCCGTAGTGTAGGTGTTCGGGGTAGCCGATAACAAACTAGGTAGTGAGCTCCGTAGGCTTTTGCCTCTAGGTGTTCACATCGGTGAAAATCGTCTAATCCGTAGTGCCGATGACGGAGTCTAGCTGGCGTGTTCCGTAGTTTTCTGCGTTGAGGTGTCGGAATGCATTCCATGCGTGTTCCAGGTCTTTGGAGTTGCCGATGATGAAGTCTAAGTGGTGCGCTCCGTAGTTTGTTGCCTCTAAGTTTTGGACGCCTCAAGAACGTGGTGAACGATGAAGACTACGAACTGCATCACATAGACACTGTTATCGGCTAACACAACCCCCCAGACCACGCATGGAATGCATTCCAACGCCTAGGAAAAAGAACTACGGAACACCTACACGACGGATTAGATGATTTTCAACACCTAGAGGTAAAAACCTATGGTGCGCACCTCCTCGACTCCATCATCGGCCACCCCGTACACCTAGTCCACGCATTTCATATGTACTGGAAATACGTGACTTAAGAAGGTTCATCTGGTACGTAGTGATTCAAGCGTAAGTCAAGCGAAGCGCTCCTTTGACTAGCACTGTCTAACTGCGTGATATCAGGTGTAGTATGTGATAACCTAACCATAAATGATGTTTTTATAGGAAACATTTATTGACTCCTGGTCTTGTAAGCGGTGAATCGACTTGAAATTATAACGTAACTATCTGTAAGATTTTCTTTTATTATATACGTTTTAATTGATGTGATTTTTTCTCGATCCGGCGGGGGTTATATTGAAATAAAAAAACAAATTTTTATTTCTGGCTAATATTTAGCGACATTTCGTTGGCGGGTCTGCCAACCTCTTCACGCTATTTTTATTTGAACAAAATAGATGTTAGTTTTATACATATATAGATACGCAATACATAATACAAATTAACGCAAACAACAATACCTTTAAAAGTTATAATGTTAACACACGTTAACAAGTCAGTGATCGAATTATATTCGTCAATAATGACTTTCGGAAATGCGACAAAATACACATCGACACCGGCGTTTATATACCCCGTTGAGACGAGTATACAAACAGAAACCAAAACAATCACAAATCACCGCTAGCATTTAAATTTCCTCAACTAACCAATTGTTGAAGCTATATATTTTCTAAAAATAGTGTATTGTGATTCGAAATTTGCTAAACATCATTCCTAACACATTTTCCCAAACACTTTTTTTTACTATCACAAAGCTTCCTCTAGGAGGAAGCAAAAATGAAAAAATGAGTTTGGTATGTACGATTACAGGAGTTAAATTGTCTAAATCGCTTCAAAATCCATTGTAGAGTTAGATTATGTATAGCTCTCGGCTGAGTTCTTTGGGAAAAATAATTAGACCCTAAATTTCAGAGATATTTTAGGGTAACAATTTTTTAGCCTTTTTTCAAATCGTAAGTTCTCGACAACGGCTCTATGTATTTAAATCAGATGGGTAGCATTCGAAATTTCATGAATGAGTTAAAAAAATAAGTTTAACAATAATTTGGGCTGTAACATGAAAATAATAGAGTTTACTTTTTTATAAATTGAAAAATAAAATTTAATTGTAATTAGAAAAGGGAATTATTGTATATGCAAAATAAATGAGTGTAAATTAATCTCAGGCTAGATAGGTATTTCTCAATTATTTATATATCAAAATAGTACTTTTGTGTTGAAATAATATAAGTATCGCAGCCAATAAGAAATTTTATAAAATAATTAAAAAAGAAGATATAATTAATAAACTGTAACGGGGAGAAGTTAAAACATATTTTATATTTCCAACATATTTTATTTTATATTCATATCACACATATAGGAACAGTAAATTAATTCAGAGGAAGCTACGTGCCAATGAACTGGCAGCGGTTTTTTGTTTTTCAGTGAAAGAAGGACTCATTTTTCAAAACCTGTAAAGCTATATCAAATTGTTTACAAAATTCAGTGACAAATCTACAAACAATTGGATATAACTTTGCAGGTTTTGAAAATTTTCCAATTTTTTTATCGTCACATCCCCTGAAATTGAACAAGGAATAAAATGAGTCCTTCTAAATTAAACTTGAATGAAAAACAGAAAAGGTTAGTATTTCTTTTTAGTGGACAAAATCTACTTTTGCAACATTAGAAATTTTGTCACAAAAATTTTTTCGGTTATGTTGAGAACTCATTTTTTGTTATATCAGTGTTCAGATCGGAATGTGTAAACGTATCTTGGTTACAAATGTTCATAGCTTTAGGTCTACTAGACCGCTGAAGTCACCTTAAGGACATTTTCCGAAAAATCTCATTTCTTGTGATTTTTTTGAAACTTGTTGAGAAAGCTTAATTTAGTGACCTTAGTACGTACTTCAAAGCCTGGCATACAAAGCGGTATTTAAAATAGAAATATTTGACTTCAAAGTTGGAGCGTTAACATGGGATCCGTATCTAAGCCCCCTCATAGCAGCACAAAGAAAAACTCCATGTTATTTGTATATCTATATATAGTCACATCGTGTAAGTGATATTTATTTCAAATATCGTATTGTCACCTTTTCTTTACACCGTCATTTTTATTATTTTTGGAGATTTATTATTATTATAGATAAGATTTTTAGATCACAATTTTTGTGATATTGATGAAGTTGAGTACCACTGTCCCGGAGAACGTCCACACCCCCTTAAGTAAACTAAAGCTTGCGGTATTATGTTTCTCGAAATAATTGAATGTCATGGATCGTCGAAATTACATCTGCAAGTAGAGCTCATGCACATCAAAGTTGGCCGCATTAAGAAGCGTTAAAATTTGAGTTTTGCAGAGCTGCTGCTGACGTGAGAGACGAGCTTTTATCGCTGTAGCAAAGCAGTGTACGAAGTCAGCTGGGCGAACTTTCGTATGAACAATGTTTTCAGATTAGTCAGTAGGTGACTCCGAGATGGACGCGTTTGCCCTCAATTAACTCTATAAGTGAGTAAGGAGGCGTGCACCCGTCTGTCTGTCAGTCCATCCGCATCTCGCGCGCGTGCACGTACATAACACGTTCATTCAGCCGCATCGTGTCGCATGCGTCGGAGTACTAAATCACGGAAATCCCGCGTGTTTTGCCGATTATCTCGACAAAATTTTGCGCTTTTCTTTCCCCACTTACAGAAAATTATATATTGAAGATCAATTGATGAAGTAAACAAGTCAAAATTTCTGAATATGAATAAATAGAAATCGGGCGTATCCACTTAATTATCGTTCATATCGACTTGTTTGCTTGATTTTAATTTTTTTAAATTTAGAAGGTAGGTTTTTAATAAAGTATAAGAACAATATTATGATCATAAAGCAGATAATACCTTCTATATATAGTGCTATGAGTGAGGACTCACAGATAAATACATAAATAAGAATTCCATAAAAAAATGGCACAGTGTGACTGGGCGGGGAATCCAGCCTTGGACCTTCCGTTTTCGCGACAGGTGCTCTTTTGCTAGGTTATCGATGCCTAATATACGCGACTTTCTTCGAACCGTCCTCACATCGCAAGTGCAACCGGGCCTTAGCAGTTTATTCAGCGTTCCACACGTGACAATAGTTCTATTATATATTAGAGTTACTCAATTAAAATTTAGTTACTACTTACCTTTTAAAAAATACTCGTTTAATTTCATGATAAAGGGTTCAATTCCGTTTCTATTCTAATTTAATCTTAGCTACTGAATAAGTAGTCTGCAGGATTATTTTATTTAACTTATTCTAATAATGTCAATTATTTAATATTAACAATATAATATTGTTTATACAATAGCATTAACTTTTAACTGTAACTATTCATAATATTGCTCAGTGACTAAAAACTAATGAAAAGACTGTTATACTTTTCTGCTATAGTGGTGCTTTAAATTTGTACGTTTGGGATACTATTGTCCTATGCATATAATAACAATTTTCTCGGTAATTGCAATATTAAATGGAGATATTTTTAATTATCAAATGAGTATAATATATGAATAACAAAGGGAATGCCGGAATCTATATCGAATAATATTATCGAATTCGTCATTTATTTTCAATTTCAAATATTTATTACTTATTTTTATCAATCGATGTTCATTAAACTATAATGAACACCGGGGTATTCAGAAATAAATTTATAAAAGGGAAAATTCAACAAAGGAATCCAACATTCCCGTGGGATAGTCATTTAAATTTAGACGATAGAGAAGAGAGAACGAGAGAGGGGGGGGGTCAGTTCGAGAGCAGCCAGAGAAGCAGTCCGACATAGAGCACACACAATACACACATACATGAGACAATAGAGTAATTGTACGAAGAGAGATGGTAACGATTATAAGAGTCAGAATTAGGAGCGGTACGTATTCGCGCTCCTACGCGAGATCAACGCAGTTCTGACGCGTGGGATACATAAGTCTATCTTATAAATGGGCGAATAGTTTTTATTTCACAGTAAAACCATTATATCAAATTTAATAAATGTTTCAGGCACTTGTATCCTCTCTTTAAAAAACGATGGCCGGATGTTGTGAAGCATTTAAAGATTGATTTTGATTGGGGCGAAAATTCGCTTCTTCCGCTATACATTTGAATTTTTGAAATTGAAATTTTTACTCTGAACTATTTAAAACTAAATAATTAAATTAAATTAGAATAAAAAGATTAATTTATTTATGCTCTGAAAAATTATCTGATTATCCTATCATTTAAAATAATTAACTTGAAATCATAATGAAAAATTATATATATCCATCATCTGAAAAACAAAATAGTAAGCGCGCAGCGCGTTTGGGGTTTGCTATGTATTAAATTTTATGCAATAAAAAAGCCTTGTCAATTCATTGACACTTAGCTTTCTCAAACTTAATTTATTATTACATTAAATTAATTATTGATCCAAAAAAATTAAAAGTTTGTTCAAAATCAAACTTAAGTTTTGACCTGAGACTTTTTCAAAATTTTATAATATTGTGATATTTATGTGGGATTGTAGTCTTTACTTTTTTATATTTCAATGTATTTGTTTTTATAACAATAATTTAAGTAAAGAATAACATTTTTCATTATTATATTTATTAAGAATCCACATATGGTTGCTTAAAGGAGTCTTAGAGGTATAAACACAAGGGCCCTAAATCATCTGAAAAAATATTAAAATTATAATCAGTTCAATGTAATAATTATATACTTAACTACTATAAGTAGGCAATATTTCTGATAAAATTGACCAAGACATAATCTCTAGGCCTATTGCTTTCTGTTACGTGTGGATACACTTGCGAATATAGAAGAACGAAATAAGCAAGGCGTCGGATTACAATATGACGCCGATTAGCAGAAAGTCAAGCAGTGGCGGCCGTGGCTAGGATGATAGCATTTCTGACTCGCAAGTCGGCGGCTCTGGTTCGATTCCAGGGTCCGTCATTTTTTATTATTAAAAAGTTGCGAGAGTTCAGTCGTAACATTTTGGCGCCCAACTGAGGGGCCGGTGCTAAAAATGCACCGGAACCCACGAGAGATAAAGAAGAGTCTCATGGATAATTAATTCCGATAAAGAAGGTTTCATCGATGAGGACGACGATTTTCTGGGCCAACATTTTACTTTTCAAGAAAATCGCATAAAAAGCCCTCCTCTTTAAACCTCAGCAAAGTTTTTAATACTAGAAGAAAAGAGCTTTAATTCCTTTTTTTCAAAATTAAAAAATGTTGATTCCTTCAAAAGTTACAAGGGTTTGAAGTTGAACGTTGAAAAAGCATAAAAAGTCAGCGTGGCGGATTCCTGCGATTTTTTCCATTTTTATGCCGTTTCGACGTTCAACATCAAACCCTTGTAACTATTGAAGGAATGAACATTTTTTAATTTAAAAAAAAAGAATTAAAGCTCTTTTCTTCTAATTTTAATTTATTTTTAAAAACTTTGAGTAGTTCGTTTCTGGGCTAAATGGATAAGGTTTGAAGAGAAAGGCTTTTTCTGCCATTTTCTTAAAAAGTAAGTTGTCCTAGAAAAAATGGGCAACTTGATGGACGCTGTACAACTGCGGATCTTCATTTGATATACTACAAACAATAGGAAAAACTAGGTTTCCTAAGTGTGATCGAAAAAAAATTTTCAAATCGTGATTTCGGGTATTGTCGCCACTTTGATGAGAATTGTACATGGATGTATGTATGTATGTAAGTATGTATGTATGTATGTATGAAACCAAATTTTGTCTGCAGCATAAACTGGTGAACGTATGGACCTAATAAGCTGAACTTTTGCATGCATCTTAGGTATGTTCTAACTTAACACTAATTAAATTTTGGAGTCGAATGGATTATTTAAAAATTTTATTTAGATAAAATAGCAATTTTGAAAAAATATATTTTTATTTAAATAATGTTTTTTTTTTTATTTGCTCTAAAGATATGCAACATGGAAACCGATAGTCTTAAAATACATTTGTTTTCCTTATATATTAGGTATTTTAAAACTACTCACGAGTTATTTTTGACTTAAAAATGCGGTTTTGAAAAAATAGCTACTTTTTCGAAAAATTAACTAGTTTTATGAATTCTAAATAACTTTTATTCCACACTCGAACGATATGGCCACCTTTCGCCCTCGAAAACCGGGGTGAAAATAGCATTTTTTCCCGTAAATCTGATTTGCGGGCCGGAAGTAAAATTTGCTGGGCAAAAGTAAAATTTATGGGGGAAAGTAAATTTTTTTTTTATTTTTATAATATTATTTATGTAATTTTTATAATATTATTTTTGTAATAAATCTACGAAAATAGTAGAAATCTTATAACCCCGCTTTTCACAGTCAAAAGGTGGCCGGTCGAGTATGGAATAAAATATTATATATGTAAGACGAGACGAAAGTAGGTTTTTCTCTTGGGTGTTTACTGTCCTCACAAAAACATTTTTCCCTCGGGTGATTACTGTCCTTGCTTCGCTCGGGCAGTAAATACGCCCTCGTGAAAAATTTTGTCGCTCGGGCAATAAACCTACCCGCGAGAAAAATCTGCTACTTTCGCCGCTTGTTACATAATATACTATTAAATAACAGCTTAAACAAAAATATCTGTTTAACAAAATTATAAAAATAATAAAGTATAATAATAAAAATAAATAATCTTAATAATAAAAATTATGATTATTGTATTGCATTTAAGGTGATGTGCTTACCGACATAATTTTAGAATATCTATATCTTTTGCAAATAATAATAGAATTACTATAAAAAAAATTGAGTATAGTATTTACATATACGGAGCGCTTAACGTTCGTCTTTTTCCAAAAAAATCATGAGAATTTATTTAATTAAATAAAAACCGTACTGTCGGTAAGTAGGTCTCTGGAATTTACCTACTTTTAAAACGAGCGAAGCTAACGAACATGCTAATAGAATCACTCAAAAAAATCTCTGCATATAGTGTTTACGTGTACGGAGCGCTTGACGTTCGTCTTTTTCCAAATAAACATTTGAATGTTGAT
>JAPYZP010004427.1:0-10266 GCA_030522985.1 Torymus sinensis
CCTAACATAGAAAAATTCGAAAAATTCAGCTTTTGACCCTTGAACTTATAACCCTAAACCTTGAAACCCTCAACGCTTAAACCCTTAAATCCTGAACCCTGAATCCTTTAATCCCTAAAATTCTTAAACTTCAACCCTCAACCGTTTAAACACTTAACTGTTGAACCCTGAATACTTAAACCCTTAGATCCTGAACCCTTAAGCCCTCAACCCTTAAGCCTTCAACCCTGTACCCTTCAACCCTTAAACGATGAACCACTAAACTCTGAACCCTTAAAACATCTACCTTCAAACCTAATTGTTTGACTATCCCTTAAAACCCCTAAAAAGTCAAAACTGAAACGCTTAGCTCTTAAAACCTCAACCACTAAACCTTGCGTAATTAAAAAACTAATTCAATTTTCTCTTTTTCGCTTATAGCGGACTCTTTTATCCTCAAATGACCTGTGTAAAGGATTTCTGGATCTTTCTTTATTACTTTGATTAGTTTTTCTTTTCAACATCCAGCAGTAGTCAGCCATCATATTAATACCCCAAGTGCCTTGATATCTCCTCTCCATTTCTTTTAGGTCTTGGTGAAACCGCTCACCTTGCTCTTCGCTGTAGTCACCTAAATTTTTAGGAAAGTATTGCCAATGGGAGTTCAAAAAATGTAATTTCACAATCATCAAACAACCTAATCCTTCGTAGTTATCGAATAAATCTGAAACAATTTGTTCATATTCATGACTTTTCTGATTACCTAAAAAATTTTCAGCAATCCTTTAAAAACTGAGCCATGCTAACTTTTCTGTTTCGTTCATTGTGTTGATGAAGTAAGGATCTCGAAATATTTCTTGAATTTGAGGGCCGTTAAAAATTCCTGATTTTATTTTAGCGTTACTGAGACCTAGAAATTGATCTGATAAGTATTGGAGACATGCGCCTTCTTTATCTAATTCTTTTGTAAGCTGCTTCTTAAACCAAGTTTGATGTGCAGTGGATGAAGGAGCATTTTTAATGGATCGAGCAATGGTTCTTGAAGCACGTTGTAAGGACCCGGATTAAGCGCATTTCTGTTTGGCCATTCTCTCTTCCTGTAATGATTTATGCGATCTCTGCTGTCATATTTTATTTTCTTTAGGACATTCTTCATATTTTCCTAACTTTCTTTTAGTTTCGTGGAATGATGTATTGGGATGCTTGCGTATTTATTTCCATTATGCAGCAAAACTGCCTTTAGAGTTTGCTTTGAAGAGTCTATGAAGAGTCGCCATTCACTGGACTTCTAAATATCAGGTTTTAATTCAGTAATCAGACTCTTTATATTTGTGTAATAAACTAATGTTTTATCTTCATCTACAGTGAATTATTTCGGAAACTCTTGTTTCCGCTTTCTATAAACAGAAAATTTAGTTCCCGGTTCTACTAATTCCCGCCTTTTAAATTCCGCTGCCATGAATTCTGCAACATCTTTCGAGAAGCCAGTATTTCGAATATAATCGTTTAAATTAATTAACAGAATGTGGAACATACTCGTCTTCACTTTCATCGATTTCACTTTCACTAATCCCCATTAATTCGCTCTCACTGTCATCTTCATTTTTTTATGTCATCTTCTTCAATATCTTCTTCCATAAAATCTTCTTCGACATTCATAAGTTCACCGCATCACAAATAGTTTCCTCTCTTTCAAATTCATTGGATGTATGAATATCTGATTTTATGATGGGTTCGATCATTGAAGGGACATTAGCATACTTATTTGAGATTTATTTTTCGAGTTGAAGCCACTTGTAATAGTTTTGCAAAAATAGCAGTCATCACATGACTGTGGTTTCTGCCATATATTTGGCGTGGTAAATTCTAAAACTTTCTTTCCATTGCTTTTCTTCCATCGATAAGTATGTCCTACAGAATATAAAATATGAAGAACACAAGTGGCAAGTTTGTGGGGACTTGAAAATCTTATCCATCATGTTAGGGCAACAGTCAGGTTTTACAAAGTTTCCATGCTTTCTATATTTATGGGACAGCAGAGATCGCATAAATCATTACAGGAAGAGAGAATGGCCAAACAGAAATGCGCTTAATCCGGGTCCTTACAACGTGCTTCAAGAACAATTGCTCGATCCATTAAAAATCCTTCTTCATCCACTGCACATCAAACTTGGTTTAAGAAGCAGCTTACAAAAGAATTAGATAAAGAAGGCGCATGTCTCCAATACTTATCAGATCATTTTCCAGGTCTCAGTAACGCTAAAATAAAATCAGGAATTTTTGACGGCACTCAAATTCGAGAAATGTTTCGAGATCCTAATTTCATCAACACAATGAACGAAACAGAAAATTTAGCATGGCTCAGTTTTCAAAGTATTGCTGAAAAATTTTTAGGAATCATAAAAGTCAGGAATATGAACAAATTGTTTCAGATTTATTCGATAACTACGAAGGTTTAGGATGTTAGATGAGTCTGAAATTACATTTTTTGCACTCGCATTTGCAATACTTTCCTGAAAACTTAGGTGACTACAGCGAAGAGCAAGGTGGCGGTTTCACCAAGACCTAAAAGAAATGGAGAGGAGATATCAAGGCACTTGGGGTATTAATATGATGGCTGACTACTGCTGGATGTTGAAAAGAGAAACTAATCAAAGTGATAAAAATAGATCCAGAAATCCTTTACACAGGTCATTTGGGGATAAAAGAATCCGCTGTAAGCGAACAAGAGGAAATTGAATTAGTTTTTTAATTACGCAAGGTTTAATGGTTGAAGGTTTAAGAGCTGAGGGATTCAGTTTTTACTTTTTAAGGGTTTTAAGGGACAGTCAAACCATTAGGATTGAAGTTTGATACTTTAAGGGTTCAGAGTTTAGTGGTTCATCGTCAAGGGTTGAGGGCTGAAGGGTTCAGGATTTAAGGTTTCAGGTTTAAGGGGTTCAGGATTTATGGGTTCACGATTTAAGAGTTTAATCGTTGAGGGTTACAAGATTTAGGGTTATAAGTTCAAGGGTCAAAAGCTTAATTTTTCGAATTTTTCTATGTTAGGGATAGTTTTCCGTGATTGAAAAAAAGGAGAGATAATGTCGTAAATCTTGTTTCGAATTCGGATTCAGTGCCTCAAAATATATATAGCATTAGATCAGCAGTCATTTTTAGGCAGTTTATACAAATTTTTCCAACATTAAAAGTGGAATATCCCGGATTTTTCGATTTAGGGGTGGTTTTTCACGATTAAAAAAAATGAGGGGTGACGGCGCAATTCTGGCTTCGGATTCGGATTCAGCGCGTCAAAATGCATAAGAGTAGGTATGTCAAGTCTCAGTAACAGACTACTTTTTTTTGTGTGTTTGTGTAATGGTATAAATATTATATTAGTAACCCTGCTCCCACGAAACGAGACAGCAAATCTAAGCGCTATATATCCAAAAGAGTCGCCGTAGTAGCCAATAACTTTCTATCTCCAAAAACATCCGACTGCGGTGCTGAGGAGAACTAAGTCTGCAGCGAAACCGAGCCTGTCGAACATGGGCAAAATCATAAAGTTTCACGCGAACTTTTTCAACGCCTATCGCTTAAGGGCCTGTCGCATAATAAGGGTACTTGAGTTTATATTTGCTGAGCGGAAATGTGTACCCGATGCGTCGCATTTAACGAACGACGAGAAGGCCCGTCTGGGAACAGAATATGTGAAGCCTCTTCCAGAATGTAAAAAATCCTCATCATACCTTACCTTGGAATCGGTCAACAACTTCATCGGTGTCTTCTCAGAGGCGGAGGTTTCTCATTTGCAGCCGTGGGTCTTCAGCCAGGCCTCTATTATAACATATATGGTATACTTTGAGTAAGTAGTCTTTTTTATGCTAAATGTAATGCTGCTCACTATACATATCACCTTTACCTTTTTTCAGGCGTTAAGAGACTCTGAAGGACTAATTTTTGCAGATGAGAGGAGTGAAGCCGCCAAAAAATGATGTACGGATGTACCACTGGGAAAGACTGACACCAACGCAGCTTTCACGAATTTGTAATAAGTACATCCTCGGGATAGCAGATGATGAGGACAGCCAGGACGATCCGAATGTAATAAGGAAAGAACCATTCTCCAAGAAAATACTAGAGAGGATGAGGAGCCTGTTGGGCAGTAAAACTTGCCGGCAGGAAATGTCGGCAATTTTACAATATCCAACGCTCTTCGGATTCGATCAGATTACGAAGAAGGATTTCAAGGATATGCTGTACTTCTCCGGAATCCGAGCGTAAGTAATTATTGTATTATTAAGTAATAAATATTCCAACGGACCCACTTAATACGTAATTTTTTTCCAGGAGGCCAAACGACAAAATGATGGCAGTGCTCCCTAAAAGTAGGGTGATCTTTGTTCCTCCAGTCCATCAGGTATTACAGGAACCTGCTGACTCTGAACAGGACCTTCAACAGGACCTTATTCAGGGTGCCGACGACGGCGAAGACCACCTTAACGTTGAGCAGAACTGGCCGGCAAATAGGCCAATTCCGGTGAACGTTAATTACGTCGTTCCTAAGGCACCCGCGAATATCGAGGAATACCGTGCTAACCATCCAAATAACATCGTCACCGTTGAGTAATTAACAAATAATAATAATAATGATGATGATGATGATGATGATGATGATGATGATAAATAATACATTTACATTACAGTAACGATAACGACAAGGCGCCGGTAGAGGTGTACTAGCAGAACGCGGCAAGCGCTAACCCGGCTAGCCTGGTGCAAAACGAAAATATAGAGCCGTTTGATCATTGGCAAAGCAAAAAGGAAGGTGGTGGATTTGCAGCTTAACGAGGGCGACTACGTACTAGTCAAATTTCATCGGCATCCACCGTGACCAGCGCAGTATGTTACCGTCGAGGACAAAAGAAGGAAATGCATTCTTAAAACCTTTGAGGGCGACGGAACTCAGCAAGTACAAGTGACTCCCAGGAACACCATATCGTCATATATATATGAAGATGCGATTCTCTCGACAAAGATGAAAAGGCTGACTCGGAGACACGACATACTGCTGAAAGCAATTCAGGAAATTGAAGTTTATATACAGAAGCATGCGTAAATTTATCTAATTTATTGTAAATAAACATCATATATTTAAATAAAGATATCTATTAACCTTCATGTTCTGGCTCTGCCAGATCATTAGTACGTACTCGAGTGTATTTCTAGCACGGTCAAATTTGATGTACAAATGATTCGAAATCACCGGAACATTGGTACGCAATCGAATCTACTAGTCGGATGTCATCGCGGAGACTCGTACTAGTTGCGGAAGCTAGGGGTGGGTCGATTAGTTCGAAGATTTCTTCTAATGTTTTTGATAAAAGTTTAATAAAATAGTGTAAATCATAAAATAATTTATTAAAATTATCCCGTAACTTCGTGCTCGCTGCTGTGAATTCGGGATCTGCGTACGCCAGGCTTGCTAGTTCGGGACAGGTCTCGTACCGATATACCGTCTTAGCTAATACATTCGTACGTCAGCCTTGAAAGTTCGTATAGCTCTCATACCAATATCCTATATCAGCCAGTACACTTGTATACCAAGCTTCGAGCTCGGGACCGGTCTCGTACGGACATTCCATCAGAACCGGTACATACGTACGCCATGCATGGAGTTTGGATCCGGTCTCTTAAGGCTAGCTAGCCCGAGGGGGCCCATTCGTACGCTAAGGCTTGGTTGTTGGGAACGAGTCTCGTCTGGATAGATCGTCTCGTGTCGTATGTATATTCGAGAAAATTGACAAGTTAAAGATTTTTGTTTGCTGATAAGCGCCTGAAAAGTACAAATTTCGAAAAAATTGTAACAGTGGTTCGAGTCAATTTCCGAGGCCCGTATTCGATGACTTTATAGTTTGGATAAACAAAATTCCGAGTCAAAAGTCCGACAAATTAGACGACTGAGCGACCGTAGCTGTGACATACGGTTATCCCAACAGAGCCGATACATTCATATCCCAGACTTGTAGTTTGAGAAGAGACTTGCAGATATCTTGCCCGAGCCAGTACATTCGTGCGCTAGGCTTTAAGTGTAGTACCGGTCTCGTACGGGTATACCGGCTGGAATGGCACATTCCTACACAGGCGTACAGCTCGAGATCTGACTCCTACAAATATACCGCCCGGGATGGAACATACGTACGGCAGGCTTAGAGTTGGAAGCCGTCTCGTACGGATATCCCGCCATAGCTGGTACAATCATATTCCCGGTTTTTAGCTAGTACATTCGGTTACCAAGCTTGCTGTTTGCTACCGATTTCGTACCCGTATCCCGCCCGAGTCGGTAAGTTCGTACGCCAGGCTTGGTCGCTAGTACCATTCTCGTACGGATATCTCGCCCTTGCCACTACATTCGTACGCTAGGGTTGGAGTTTAATACCTGTCTCGTACGGATATACCCGCCGGCATGGCACCTTCCTACACAAGACGTAAAGCTCGAGACCACTCATACCGCCCAGGACGGTACATTCCTATGGCAGGCTTGGTGTCTGCTATCGGTCTCTTACGGATATCCCGTCTTAGCCGGCACATTCATATGCCAGGCTGGCAGTTTGCTACAGATCTCGAACCCACATCCCGCGCGAGCCGGTACACTCGTACGCCAGGCTTCGAACTCGGGATCGGTCTCGTATGGATATACCGCCCGGGACGGTACATTCGTACGCCAGGCTTAGTGGCTGATACCGGTATCGTACGGATATACCCCCACTGTCGGTACATCCGTACATTCGTACGAATATCCCGCTTTATTTGGTACATTCGTAGACCAGACTTGAAGTTCCAATCTGCTCTGTTCGAATATACCGCCCGAGGCGGTATATCCAAGACGGTAGATTCTTACGCCATACATGGTGGTTGGGAACCGGTCTCGTACGGATATACCGTCCAGTACTTTCATGCGCCAGGCTCGGAAGTAGGTATCGGCCTCATACTGATATCCCGCACGAGGTGGTACATTCACCATAGCAGGTGCATTTTTACGTCATGCTTGGAGTTTGGGACCGGTCCCTTAGTATATCTCGCCGATGTCAGTAAATTCGTACGCCAGGCTTGGTGTACGGAGGGAACGACGATGCTTTTATACTATGGATCTAGATGGCAACATCGCATCGATTATAATGACGTAAATATTGCGTCGGTTCGATGCTTTATTACAATGTAACCTTTAAAATTCGGGTCCTCTCTGTGAGTCGGAAAACCAGCTGAGTCGCATGCAAAAATCTCCGCGATGCCATCGGAATGTATGTTAAAGCTCCGCTTCTTTTGTATCCGAATGGGACGTCATAAAGGTCACACATGCAGACACAATAATTAGGTTGTGTCAGACTTTATGAACATTTTGACGGTATAATACAGTAAGTAATTTAAAATGTGTATCTTGATCTTAATTTGTAAATATAATTGGCCATCAACTCTTTCTGTCACAAACTGATTATTGCGACCCCTCCGACGGGCGTGGCGTACCTCGCAGAAATGAAGGGAGGTCGACATGAATTCCGATGGCTTCGCCGGATTTTCGTTTTCGACCTATCGGTTTTTCGGACGGTACGAGCAATGCGAAAAATGTAACGGTCGATTGAAATACGGTTCGAACCGAAGCTATATTCCCATCGGTAAGAGTCGGAGCTATATTGCCATCGGCAACCATCAAATAAAAGCATCGTCATTTTCGTGTGGTTCGCCACCGGTCGCGTACGGATACAGCGTTTTAGCCAGTACTTGGTAACGGTCTAGTACCAATATCCCGCACGATCTGGTACATTCCTACGATAGAGTTGAAAGTTGGGATCGGTCTCGTACGGATATTCCCGCCGAGCCAGTACATTCGTATCACAGACTTTGAGGTTCCAACCAATGGCATACGGATAACCCGCCCTAGACAGTACATTCGTACACCAGACTTGGAGCTCCGGACTGGTCTCGTATGGATATCTTGGCCATGAGTGGAAATTCGTACGCCAAACTTGGAGGTTAAGGACCGGTCTCCTACGGTTATCCCGCCCGAGCTGGCACGTTCCTACAACAGACGTAAAGCTCAAGATAAGACTTGTACGGAGAGACCGCCAACGGACTGGTACAGATATCCATCCCTAGACGGTAGATTCGCAGAGCAGACTTGGAGCTCCAGACTGGTCTTGTACGAATATAGCGCCCGAGCTCGTACATTCGTAGGCTACGCTTGGAGTTGGGTACCGGTTTCATACGGAAATATTCCGGCCGGGATCACACATTCCTACACCAGACCTGAAGCCCGAGATCGGACTTGTACCATCAGTATCGGTACTTTCGTGCGCCACTAGGCTTTGAGGTTGCAAACGGTCTCGTACAGATATCCCGCCCTAGTCGATACATTCGTACACCAGACTTGGAGCACCTCACTGGTCTTGTACGAATATACGCCCGTGCCGGTACATTCTACGCCATACTTGGAGTTTGAGTCCGGACCCATATGGATATCTCGCCCATCAGGATTCATTGGTACACCAGGATTGGTGGTTGTGGATTTCCGATCCCACCACTACCCTACCCTTATAATTTCCTGGTTCTCGGTGCGCCGATAACCGGGAAGGCACACGATATTGGTCCAGTTGTCTCGTAGTTTACTTGCATAGGCATTTATTTTAATGCACAAGAAACAATGATTTTAAATTCGGATCACGGGTCTTATAGTTATTATTATGATATTGTCATCAATCAGCCAAGATTATGTGAACGTACCCAGATCCTGGTACACTGAGAAGTGGGACAAATTAGAATTTCGTAAATGATATTTCGTTCTAGTTAGTCTGTAATAGTTATTATTAAGATATTGACTTGGTACGTCCGAGAATAGGTGGTTCCCAAATCCCGGTACACCGAGCAGTGGGACAATTACAGAAGGCGGTGACTTACCCCACAATATGATGCGATATGATTGCGTATGCATAAAATGCACAAGAAACAATGATTTTAAATTCTGCTCACAATCTCTTCTAGTTATTATTAAGATATTGAGAACATGCATCCAAAATTATTTTCATATTTTATGTTAATTTTTTTATTAATTTAATTTTTACTTAAGTATACCAATTAAAATATACCATTCAAATATTCCGGCTGTAGCGAATCCTAAAGCCTATTCTTTATAGACCAATCTAAATCAATTTCGAAATGTTAGATAAAATCGGACTATCGTTTTTCTTTTAAAGAGCAAAATACATGAGTCTGTTTTGATGTATTAACAACAGCATCAATAAAATCAATATTAAGAAGCGTTGATTGCTGGGCCAGCTGTACGCGAGTCGCGAAAAGTTCTTATTAATGACTTATCAAATTAAGATCGAAAAATCAGACTTTGTAAATTGAAGCTTCATAGGTCTAGGGGTTCTTTGCAAAAACAGAGTTTGAAAGTTTTGTTTGCATAAAACGGCTTTGTCTACGATGAAATGGCTTACACCAAACGAAAGAGCGTTAAATTTCGCAACCAAAAAGCTTTTTTACCCGATTCCGATAAGTGCAAAGTTCAGAGATAATTAATCGAAAAGAAATAAATGCTGTGACAGCATTTAATTAATTATCTCAGAACTTTGAACTCATCGAAATCGAGTAGTAAATCGTTTCGGATTCAAAATTTTACGCTCTTTCGTGTGGTGCGAGGTATTTTATCGTAGACTAAGCCGTTCTCGAGATATAAGTAAATAAAACTTTCAAACACTGTTTTCGCATAGAACCTCTGGGCCTCGGAATCAACAAATATCAAAATCGGTTTTGTCGACCTTGATTTACCTTATAACCAATGTGCAGTCATTTCTGTGACAAGTCGATTTTAAATCAATTTTTACTGCAAATTACATTGTAAATAACTGGTGAAACAATAGCAGTTTGAAAATCACATTGAAAATTTCTTTTCTCAATGAAAGAATTTTCTCGGAATTTTTCGGCATCGCTTAACGCATGCACTTTTCATGAAACAAAAAAATAAAAAAACACGTGTAAAATATTTTTTGGAGTAAAACATACATATTTTTATTTCAACATGATAGATGAAATAGGCATACGCGGACTGTCTAATTTGAGATGGATTCGGCCATATAACATTTTTCACGTTCTGTCAATAAAATGAAATAAAGAGTACCCAATATATTTAAATTTTAATTTAATTTATTCTGCTTAATTATTTAAATATATCTTCCTCAAGACAACTAGTTCATTATGTCAATCCGAACAAAATAATTATTAATAAATTGGATTTATAATATAACTGGATAA
>JAPYZP010004428.1:0-12353 GCA_030522985.1 Torymus sinensis
TAAGCTCCAAAGAATATATAATATGATATAAACTAATGTAATAACCTACAAAGTGAATACATAAACTAAAAAATATGCCTCCTTTCCGTAAACTCGTAATAGAATAACCCAACAGTTCGCGGCGAGCTGCGTCTATTTTCCGCGAGTCGCGCGGAGTGAAAGTTTCGCGAAAGAGAAAAGCCGAGGCGTTATGAATTTTTTACCGTCCGTCTACCAGCGGCGCGCGTCGCGACGCTCTCTCTCTCTCTCTCTTTCTCTCCTAACCACTACACGCGTCCTCTCTCAGCCCCTTCCATTCGAGCCATCAATCCGAGCGCCGCGAACTTTTTTCCCCTTTCTACTCCGCGGCGCGCGAAAACTTTTCGCGACGGCTAGACTATCCGCGACATAAACTGTCCTTGCGGTAGCAAAAAACAACTTTTCATGGCTGTATTTTTGTTGCGCGGGGCGCGTCGCGTCATGCGCGAGGAGTAAAAAAATATATATAACGCACGTCTGGCTCGATATGATGTAGAACGAGCAGCATAGCGAGCCACCGGTGCGCGGTGAATTATTATTTGTCAAGCGAAATGCGAGAAAATCGCTTTTCGTATTATGATTAACAGCAGCCGCGCGCTCGCGCTACAAAATAATTTCTCAATAAATTTGACGAGGCGAGTTTCGTGGAAATCGAAGCTTTTTATGTAATATATATGCGCTTGCCGCAGCCGCGAGCGCTCGTCTCCTTTATCGGCCAAGTTTTCCCCCCTCATTTTTTTCGTCCGCTCCGCGGGGCATAAAAGTTCCAGGCGAGAATTGGGTTTTTTAATCAAGCCGCTACGCGGCTAATTCGAAGTTTCGCGCGGGGGCCAGCGACAGTAAGAGCTCGCGATACGCCCGACTATCGTAAAAAGCGCAGTTTAGAAATTTTTAAAAAGTTGTTAGAACAAAGTGATAAGGCTAAGTTTTTAAGGCTGAGTAATGAAGATTTGCCGCGATGTCTCTTATACGTATAAGGAGCGCTTTTTGTGCCAAGAGAGAAGAAAGTACGAGAATGGGAGGGAGGGGTAGAGAGGAGGTGTGGAACAGTAGCGAGAAAGTTACTTACATTGTTATACGTGCCCCGGCGAATGGCTTAAAAAATGAAGATAAAAGCTTTTGCATTCTGCAAGTAATGGCCAAGCCGGAGTAGGGATATATGAGAAATTATTATTGTAGGGATGTTTTGACTATATCATTGATGATTGTATTCTTGAATAAAATTGAAGGTTACTGGGAGGACGGAATGTAGGCTTGGATTTCATATAGGTTTCATTCAAAATTTATTAGAATATACTTGAAAATTATTTTTATCTAATGAATGACTGAAATATATATTTGTAAATTTTTGCATTTCGATAAGTACAATATTACTTTGTAATGAAAAAGTTTTTTGAAAATAAATACCTAGTATATTTTTTTCTAAAAATGATCATTATAGCGAAATAATTTATTTTCGTTTGAAAATGTTGTCTCATGCACGTATTGATAAGTATGCGAAAGATAAATAAATTAAGAAATGAGAAACAAATTAAAATTCGTAAAATTTTCATCAAATAAAATTGAATACATTGGTTCTTCACGGGCACACTATAGTCATATAACAAAAGAAACCTTTTTACCGTAATTAGGTTTCAATACATATAATGCAACATGTTTCTGTATCATTTTATCATAGCCTAGAGAACATATGTAAATAGCGTTTATTGAATAACTTATGTCTTTTTTTAAATAAATTATTAAGTACTAATTTGTCCGTATTTTTCATTTATAAATGAAATGAAATCTATTAATTCAAAAGCCCTTCATTAAATGCAGATTAACTACGTCTCTCATAATGCGTATAAAAGCTAAGTATCTATTATATCAGTGAAGCATGTTGCTGTAGTGATTAATTAGGGAAATACTTGATTTCGAATTAAAAATACATCATTTCTATATCGTGGCTTCTGACCCAAAAGGTGTTATCCGGGAATTCAGTTGAAAAAGACGTTCTCTGAAAGTCAGGTTAAAAAGGGCGTTATCTGGTAGTCCAGTTAAAGAAGGTGGCATCTAATAATTTTTACATGTTCTAGAGCTTTTATAACATTGAATACCCTTTATATTTTGTCCATTTACTGCTGGTTTAATTCGCCATCGGTTGTCAATACAAATTGTCAATATAACGTCTTCTTCAACCGGACACTCAGATAACGATTTTTTCAACCAGACTCTCAGATAATTTACAAATCGATCTGTTTTATTCAAATAGGCTTGTTTGGGTTGGATTGCAATCGAAATTTCACAAATGGGAGAAAAATTGACCATATCCATCGGGGCATCAATAAGCTCCCAAAATCCAAGCCTTCGCTCACCTTTCGCCTTTCCAAAAATCCCTCGTCCAGCCAAAACTTACTCGCAGGTAACAAGTAAGTCAGTTACAAGCGGGGGCCCAGTCAACAGGTCTCCAGCCGTGCGTCCATGGATCAGTTAGCGCCACGCGGGGACAGCTCCCAGCTTCCTTCTTTTCCACCTCTCCCGCGCGTTTAATCGTTCGCGCCACCGCAAAGCCTGCGGCAGGAGAGAAGCGGCGGTGGCGGCATCTCCTCGTTTCCTGCAATTCCTGCAAGCTAAGCGCCGGCCGGGCTCGCGCGCGTGCTTAATTTAGTATGTGATGCATTCAAGTGGCGCTCGGCGGCGGCCGCGTTAAAACCCGCGCGGGCTCCTCTCGCGCAGCCAAGAGTTAACATGCAAGAGAGGATGCGAAATCCGAGGCGCACGAAAGTGACAAGGCTTCAGTTAACGCGAAACCGCAGGTGTGTATACACTTAGGAGCGTACGCGAAAATCGCTGGCGCACGAGTGGGGGGAGGGGTGGGATGTTATATGGAGTGTCGAGGTGAACGGCAATGACGAGGAGAAGAGCGCTCTGCAGCCGCTGCGGCGAAAGTGCGGGGTAAGAGGCGAGAAGTGACGAAAGTGCAGCGTCATGCGGGCTGCTCTGCGTGCGTTTCGAAGTTATCCCGCGTGATTTCAGGGATGGGAGAGAGAGAGAGAGGGAGTGCGAGGAGGTTGCGGCCTCGCTCGCGCGGATTCTGATTGAGTCGTGGATGACTACGCGATCGATGCTTTTAACCTGATTTTTTTTCACCACTCGCACTCGCGAGCTCTTTAATATTGAGGTTTTTTTGATAAACATTTTCAATATAAATAAGTATACGGTTCCTTTGATATTCAAAAATACGCATTTTTTTTAATTAATCTTGAAAAATAAGTCGTGCGTAAATTTGTAAATATATTTCGTATTTAAAAACGGTACATTTTATCGTAGGAGATTATAAGCTAATCCTTGCACGTATATAAAAGAGTGCTGTCTGGTTAGAAGCCTGATAACAAAGCGTGTTTTTGCTTGATTATGCAGAGACGCCGAGGTGACGTCATTTAAAATTTTTTTCAAGTTTGAAAAATTATACGGTAAAGTTCGTGACTTTAAATATAACCAGGAACTTAAAAAGTAAAATCAATGTAGATAAAAATGTAACGCAAGCAGTTTATGACTAGAAGACCACACTATACAAGAAAGAAAATGAAAAATTATCAGTTGAATAGATTTTAAAAGAACCAGTCATATCTTTTCAGAATACTTTTTCGTTACTTATGCAGCAAACTTAACGTATACTCTGACGATAAAAAACCTAACTCTGCCGATGGTACAATACCAAAACTGTTCACGCGCGGCGAAGTGCAGCGGATCCGATTCCCATCCCGCAGCCATTGGAAAAAGGCTTCGCAATATAATCGCTCATGCTTACTTTCTGGCAATCTCTCCTGGTGTAAGTATGTACATGGTCATGCGCGCGCCACGATAAACGAGCCGCGCTCTCGGCGCGCATTAAAGGAGTCGAAAATCCCTTAACGCGACTTAGCCAACTTCGCAACAGTTAAGACGCGAACACGGCCTCGAGTATCCCACGGCATAAACCATTTATTCATCCGCGCGCCAGCAGCATTCACGTTGCGGCGGTGCGCGCGCCTTCTTGCCTAACTTCCGCAGCAGCTTCGCGCGTATCAAAGGATAAATATCCATGAGCGAGCTCGTATCGCGAGTTAGGGCTCACGCGCAATTTCGCCGAAACGTAAGGGCTAAATCGTGTATATGATGGGGGGAGAGAGGACGAGATAAATCGGGCTGCACGGATGCAATTTTCTCACTTGCGCGAAGGCTTGTAGATCGTGATTTGGATGTACACCTGCGGCTATACGATTTGCCAGATTTTTCAGCTAAGATTGCTTTATGAAAATAGTTTCTTTGGTGTTTTCTCTGCCGTTCCCTTCTTTTCTTGCTGAGAGTACTTTATGGTTAATCATCCTTTTGTTGGCATTCTACTTAAATGTAAGGGCAGTCGAGCAAATATTAGAATGCACATAACAAATAAACTCCCCGCGTCTCGATTCCTCGACTGTTTCAAACATACATTTACTCGGTACACAGTGAATGATGTTTTCAGCAAAACTAAAGTTTCAAACGTTAACAACACTTTGATGAAGTATGCCTTCGGAACTTTCGAGTCTCGGCTGGAAATGCTGGCTGTTCTTAAATTCTGAAAGTTTATCGATGAACTTGAAACGTGCTTAAAAGTAAAGACCAAGGATCTAACAACTTTCATTTGAAATTTCGAGCAATTTATGGCCTAACAAACTAATTAGCGCTTCTTTGACACGTCCGACCGAAATCTTACAGAAAATCGAAGGCTTTGTAGAGGCACGTACGCATTCGATTGGGAAAGCAAATCTTCTGGACGCATATAATTAAGAGTCTACCAACTTTTACTTCATCAAAAAAAAAAGATACTTTGGAACAGCAACAACATTTTTTCGGTAAAAATTGTTTTACTCTATAATGTAGGTATAACGTATGTGAGTAAGGCATCCCCATTACGAGTGGAGTTTCTGCCTTAAGGAGATGCCTTATATACCGATAGAGTTCTTTGCCGTAACGACCACAATGTTTTTAATTAAATATATTATTGTTATTAGCTTTATCTTAACTTATACATAAGACAAACTTATTATCTAATTTCAGGTCAAGTATCTGATAAATCTGATGAAAAATAAAGAAGAAATTCGAAAAATCTCCAGACGAAATTTGGGGTCAGCATGATATTGTGTAATGTTGAGATTCTTCCAATGTCAGCTTTATTTTTCGATAGATTATGAACTGAAAAAACTGTAGATAACTGTTGTCTTTGTCTCAATTCCGACATTTTTCTGCAGTTATCTGCAGTGAATAACTCTTTTCTCCAGTTTTATTCAATTGTCTTCACTTTTTTTTCGTTAGGGTTGGTCAGAAATTTAACCTGTGATTAGATAACAAATATCTTTGTGCGTCTACATAGAATTACAAAGAACGGCTAATAATCGTATATTTTTTAATGAAGAATGGATTATTTTGCAGCTATCTCTTACAGTCCTCATTACGAATCGTATTAGCTCTGCTTTGCTGCGCTAATAAGCACTATGGGTGCAATGAGCTTACCCTTTGTGAACCACGCAGCAATGGAGACCTACACTTTTAGGTCGGTTGTGTACCACTAGAGCTAAAATAAAATAAGCAAGTGCACATTCCGAATTTCGAAAAAATCGGTATTGAGGTGCTGGTAAATCAGCTGCGCCGAGATTCAAACTCGGTTTTATGTGGGTAAACAAATATTTCGAGTCAAAAGTCTGAGGTGATTTTCTAATGATAGTGTATAGTTATGTGAATCTAAAGCCATGTTAAATATTTAGTCTTTTGATAATCAACAATCCCAATATTAGACAAACTAAACAATATTTGAGTTGTTAATTGACATTCCTTTATAATTTTATCATTACTGAGACCATAATTTAAACTAAAAGAATACAAAACTTATGGAATATATATTGTATCTCTTCATAAATAAAAATAGCATAAATGAAAAGCTTAACTCGGCAGTCTGCCCTCGTCGCCCCCGCGCGACTCCATCTGCACATCCCACGTATGCTGCGACCAGCCAATACATTCTCAAGAGGTCGGTATTACTGAAATTTCACACTCTTTATTTATTCATGAAACCGGATTAGCTTTCCTCGCGCCGAGAGCAAGAACCGTACGTATATATACGCGCCGTTGACACCATCTGCGGCGTCTTCGCGCGCTCGCGGCAAATTTGATTTGCATATACGCCGACGACGTAGCGCGTGCGCACGATGGCGAATTTTGCTTTTTCATTTCTTTGTTTTGTCAATTTTTCGCCTCGTGCACTGATTCTGTTGGGCATGAATTTTGTGGGATAAGACTGCAATGTATGGGTAGCGATTAAAGATTAAAAAGAGTCTGTCATTTTTGCTAATATTACTTCAATCGGGTACTCTAACATGCGAATGTAATCTAATTATTTCAGTTACTTCATTTAATTAATAATCTTCTTTAATCAAGCTATTCTTCGATAGATACTCTGAATTTTAAAACTATTTCGTTCGTATTATTTGAAAAATTTCATTACCCTACATTCGTTGTAGTAAAAAGAAAAGTATTGTTTTTATAGACTTGTATTTTCAGAACTGTAAAAAATTTAACAGTATTGTACTTTAATTCCGATAAATCGATCGCTGTAACTTCAAACTCCCAAGTTTGAATAACATAATTCAGTAATGTTTACAGTAGTACTGAAAATAAAAATGTTTCTGTAATTTCTCGTGGTTTACTTAAAAAATATATATATAATTTGACCAGCTATTGATGTAAAGTAATAATAAGAAAAATTTGATGTTGTTCATAAAACTGTCGTTATAGTAAATCATGATTTTTATTATTAAACATCGAAATGTCCAATAAAGTACACCATAAAATTAAATATATGGTGCACCTGTCAACGTATATAATAATAAAATCGTTCTTAATAACATTACACACTTTTTAATAAAAAAAAATTGGACTTATCATTTTTTACTTCATCCTCTTTTTATTATTACGCGATGCCTTTCTGCTTCCACAAAGAGAAGAACATTTGTATGTGTTACGTACCATGATACTTGAAATCTTCCCTCGGTTGATTGTTGCTTTACATCTCACAAAAAGACATACATTAGGTTTAATAAATATTTCTAGACGACGTCACGATGACGGAGCAGTTATACACAAAACCATCAACCCACGTAGGCTTTTACCGTTCGCGTCAATTAGCTATAAATGCAAACGGCTGTAGGGGGAGCTATAATATATTTTTTTGATACATCATAATTTATGTCTGACATTAAGGAAAAATAGCCGGGGAAAAATCAAATATTAAGCGAGAGTGGGGTGAAAAATTAAGAACTTTTTGATAATCGATAGGCAGTCGTTACGAAAACTCGAAGATTGAAAAGATCTTGGCAAATATTAATAGCTGAAAGAAAGGTTAAGTAATGAAGCAATCCTAATGATTCATCCTTACCGATGTCTGAAATACTTTCGATCTAATTGCTATATAATATTTTCGCAAAAAAAAAAATTCTTAGGAATATAAAGAACGTTACCATTTTTAATCTTATAAAAAAGGGGTGATTACAAGAAAATGAGAAAATCTACGCTTATTTAAAAATCTGTAATAACTATCCACAACCATTCAGAAATGCATATAATTCAATTACGAGCTTTCAAGGAAATACATCCAAAAACATTCAGCGGAGTCCATTCCGCTTCATCCACTTTCCACTCGCGTTAATTTAACGAATGAATAACATTCAGCTGACACAGGATCAAATTTGTAGTCCATTCACCAGACGATTCAATATAGTACCTAACGCAAATGTCTATTAAACATGGCCGAGAGGCGCGCTTTTGCGAGCACTTCTCGAAATTGAATCTCTCCTGGGCAAAAACAATTAATACACTTAATGCAAAGTGCCTCCGACGCTCGGGCAGGTGACTTATAAAGCAATAATTTTAATAACCTCGTCTTGCGACCGCACGAGACGAGAACGCCGAGAGACGGAGGAAACAATATACCTCGAACACTGCGGCGCAGGAAAGGGAATGACAATTTTTCACGAGATCGAGAGTGAGAGAGAGACAGCGAGACGAGACCCGCGGAATTTACGTTTCGCGTAATACGCGGAATAGTCGGTAATAACTTAAAGGCAGAGCGGAGACTAATAAATGTAAGACCGAAAAATCAATTCCATTTTCCGCGGCGCACTCGATCCCTTCGTGAGTTATCTGGACTCCCCCCCCCCTCCCCCCATCCAGCCGCCAGCCCGACGGCAACGCGTATACCCTGGAATCCCCGCAGATTCATCATTTTTCTGTCTCTCTTCTCTCCTTCCTTCTCTCCCCCTCATTCCCTCAGCTTCTCAGTCTCTTCTATACTTCTTCGTTGTCGACGTTGGCGACGCTGGCGGCGGCAACAGAGTCTCCCCTTCTCTCATCTCGGATAGTGTATTTGGTCTTTAGAGTATTGTTTTTGAGAAGGGGCGCAGGGCAATTTGTCAGATTAACCAAATTTCGAATAAGATGCTGCGGTTAATCTTTCATTTCGTTTAACTTGGATAAATGTCTCTATGTGCTGAAAGTGAAAGCCAAAAATAATTATACGCGGGAAATAAATTTTTGTGAGATTCAATATTATAAAAAAAATAAAAATCTTCAACCGCTTTGAATTTTTAACATTAATATTTATAAGAAAAATTTTTTTGATAAGATGAATTATGTGGGTTAAATTTGTAATGCATAAATATAGAAACAATTTAGATATGATAAATATCAGCTTGGAAATGCAACGAAAAAAGTCAGATGTAAATTCCGTAGGCAGGGGATCATGCATGAATTCATCGCAAAATCAAAGAGCGCGTAAATTTGTTTTCCTGTCCGATTCTAAAAGGGGCCCATGTAAATCTATTCGCTTTAAATAAGATATATGCGTGCCATAAATCTAGAGAAAATTTACGACGTATAACAATGTTTTTTTAAGCAATGAGGGGCTGGAATTATTCTATCAGAAAATAAAATCACGGTATATAAAGTGGCTAGACTGCATAAGATATTCAATGTAAATAATTTATTTTTCACAAATAAGAACAGACTCAATTCACTAAATCTTCTTCAAATAATTAAGCTCATTTTCATACATATAAAAATGTATTATGACGTTAGAAGAAAAACATTGCATTCAAAATAATTTGTAAGGTATCACAGTCGAGTAAATAATGTTTAAAAGTATATATTGAAACATTTATATACGGATATTGTCGGAGGAATTCACATAAGTTATGCTAGTTCTACTGTAACAAACTATTTGCGAAACACCTAAAACTTTTTCAAAGTATATATAAATAAGAATCTAGAATGTAAAATGTGTTACCCAAGTTTAGGGATGTAATAATTTTTATGATATCTGCATGTAATATTTATTATTGTATACAAATAAGTCATAACTTTTATTTCTACAATTTAATATCTAATATAATATTCCATATTCCTTTAAGGTCCATATTATCACCTTATATTACATACAGTAACTTATAAGCTTCCATTGATAACTTTATACAAAATATTAAAAAAAAAGGTAGTATCAATTTTTAAAGTTGTTATTCTCTTTTTTGTTACAGGACCAAAAGGATCAGCTCCTTTAAGTTCAAATACTTTCAGCACTTCAGACCGCTCGACAACCTTTGCAGATCTCGTTTAACGGGCCACGAGTATTCATACGTGACAGTATTAGACAGTCAATGCAACTTGAAACAAAATTTTATTAACATTCTTAACACCCCCCCTCTCTTCTTGTTTACTAGTGCCATAATTCAACGTAAATATAGATGCAAACAAGAAAATACAATCTCGTTTCTATTATTCTTTATTTTCCCAGTCCTCTAATCAACTCAAGTCGGCTTAATTCCCGCGATGCCTCATACACGCGACTCCGGCCCATGCGGCAGCCTAACGTGTAAGCAAAAAAAATGTATTCCACCCACTCTCTCGCATTAGTCCCGTCATCCAACTGTATTTGACTGATTTGTCAATCTCTCCAACGTAATAAAATAATCCTTGCGCGCGCTTCCCTCTCCCCAGGGCCGCCCCTATATCTACACGCCGCAACGCGGAGAATCTTTGGTGGAACCATTATATCACCCCGGCTTTCCTCGCCGCCCTCATCCCCCACATACCCGTACACAGTCAGTGTGAGTGTCTAAGCGAGAGCGAAAGAGAGAGAGAGAGAGAGAGAGAGAGAGAGAGAGAGAGAGAGAGAGAGAGAGAGAGAGAGAGAGAGAGAGAAGAGAGAGAGAGAGAGAGAGAGAGAGAGAGAGAGAAGAGCATAGCCGGTCACCAACGCTTCGCGGAAAAATCGCCCCATTTCGTGCCCGGCGTATAAAAAGGGTAATGAATTTTTCTTATCTCCCGGTGACGAATAACCGGAGAATATATATACGAGCGAAAATGAATGAGAAATAGTGGAGAGGCGGGGGACGACGACGCATCGCGCGTGAGCCTCCTACTGTATATATACCTTATATACGTTCTCTTTCTCGCTATTCTCTTTCTCTCGCGCGCGTTTCTCTTTATTTCTTTCTATCATCCTGTCGTCCCGTCGTGCGTAGGATATGTTATATAAGAAAAAAGACATTAAAAGAATAGAGACAGTGGGAGGAAATGGAAAATATGTAAGGAGCCGAGAGGAAGGAAGTTTGTGCGCACGCGCGACTTTGGCCATGGGAATTGACGCACGGAGAGAATCTCTTGAATGTTGGCTTCATTGCGTAATAATATTATTTAGCTTATTTTTCAACAAGTAATGTGAATTTTAATTTAATTATTGTCTTTTATTTATATACAGTACCGTGCAAGAGTTAAAAAAATTTTAATATTTCAAATTATGATATTACAGCTTCTAAGTGGGTTAGTGACAAAATAAAAGAAAAGCATCTTAAATGTGTTTCTTCTATGTGTTCGCCAAGTTGTTAAAAATTATTAAAAAGATAAATTTCTCGATTCTCTGCATCCTCATAATGGTAACGAAACTACTTTCTAGCGCCACATCAATAGTCGCGATGATTCCTCGTCGTCAATTCAGAAATCGAGAATCTCGCCGGCTATGGTAACATGTATATAATAAGAGAACGCAAGGGACACGATAAACTAAGCCAATGTTAAAAACTTGTCAAAATGTAAAATTTGACAGAGAACTCTATCGTATCAAAGTGATGGAAAAGTTGTAAAAAAAACGGTGATATTTGGTCAAATAAGTAGAAAAATTATGATTTCATCAGACATTCAATAGTAAGAACTGAAAACTATTACTATATAAGTTTTTTTTTTGTTTCTAGATCAATGTAGAGGTAGGTAGGTCTTCGTTTAATACTAGGCACAGTCGAATTCGAAAATAATTTAATATGTAATATTCTATTAATATTTTATCTGAGAGTGCATCGTTGTTCTCAAAGTGTGAAGTGTTACCGATCCTGCACTGCTGGATTAAAAATCGAACTCCTATCTCTCTCTCTCCGTCTCTCTCGCACACGCGAGACAAGCGAAAAAGCGCACGTACGGCTTTGTCCGAGAGGATCGGCGCGTGAAACATAACAGTTCCGCCCTTCGAATGGCTCTCTCTTTCTTCGAACGCGTGCGCGCATACGCGAGACACGTGAATCGGCGCCGCGCGAACGAGACGGCGCGAAAAGGAAGCGTCAGATAGAGCGAGCGAGTCGCCGGCGGCGCTTCTCTCAACTCTCTCTCGGATTCTATTATCCGGGCCGGCGGCGCAAATGTATTCGCCCGCGCAAAATAGGGCGGTGGCTCGACATTTCCATTTACTAGAAAGACGACGATATTATGCAATCGATGGCAGAGGAGGGGAATGTACCTGCGTCCGCCTGCTGCTCCCTCTTTCTCTGCCTCTCGTTCTTTTCTATCTGCAACGTATATAGCGAGAGCGCAAGAGAGAGAGAGAGAAAGCGGCAATCGACGAAAAGTCGAAGGGACATTTCCCGCCGGCGACGGATAAGGGAAATCGCGGCGGGACCGCGCCGCGCCCGCCGAGGTAAGCCATCGCGATGAGTTAGGGGGATTAAGATGAGAACGGTGGCTGGTATGGGATGGGTGAGAGAAAGAGGGAAAAGAGCGGAGGAGAGAAAAATACAAGAGAGGAGGTGAAACAGCGTCGCGGGAAAGAAGAGGAACAAAGAAAATTAATTGGCCCTCTGGGGGCTGCTGCGGAGAGCGCATATATATAGACGAAGGAGAGGAGAGAAAGGAGAAAGAGCGAGAGAGAGAGAGAGAGAAGACGCGCAAGACGGACGGTAAGTAGCCGGGGGATTCCCCGGAAGAGGAATGAAAATTGTTACGCAAGTCGACGGGAGAGCGGG